>SNQJ01S0015281.1:86871-101940 GCA_010110895.2 Picea sitchensis | reverse complement strand
CCTAGATACGAATAGAACCCTGGAAATATCTCTAACACTAGGAATGTATTAGAGGGATATCTATACAACCAAGTTCACACAACCTTGTGCTTAACTCCGGTGTGAGTGGAGCCTCTTGAGGATACTAATTATATAATGGGTTTCACCACTCCTTGGAAAAACACCTATGTTGAATTTTATAGCCTTGGAGAAATTTACTCAAAAAATCCTATTCCAAGGCTCTAAGTCATGAACCTGTTTGTGTACCCTAAAAAATAAATCGTTTGTAATCAATTTTAATTATTGAGCATTGATTTTAATGGCTTCTTCTTACTCAATATGTGTGATCATGAAACTAATGATGTGATGACTCAACATATGAAAGAAGCACATGCAAAAACATTGCTAAGTACTAGTCTTGTTTTTCAATAGAAATGGTATGCTTCTAAATACCGTGCATAAGATGCAATCTCTTCAATTTTAATGATAATGCAGTCTTTACTAAGATTCCAATACTAATGCAATATGAAAAAAAGTGCAAATGCTTCAAGTAAATTTCAATTTTGTTTTTTTTATTTTCAGTATAAGGAAATGAAAAAGAAAAAACTGAAGAAACAACCTTTAGAATAGACCCTACTTGTAGCACAGGAAGAGAAGCCAAGAATGACACAAATACATTAATAATATCAATATGCAAGGATGAAAGATGATAAACTAGTTTTCCCAAAATTTCAAGAATAATGCAGCTTCCTATCACTCTGCAAACACTTAAAAAATAGGAAAAAGAACCAAAAAGACTCAACAACACTCAAAACTCACCCAACAAACACCACACTGAACCAAAAAGGTTTAGAAAAAGGTGTACACAACTGTTAGGGAACATAAGCGTATGTACACTCCCTACACATAGACAAAACACGTATGTATGCGATTGCCAAGGGAAAACCAATGTATACGAAGAAAGACACTATCTGGGTCAGGACCAGGCCAACCAACTCAGATGTAAAGCAATGTAGAGGATGTTAAGAAACATGCGACACAAAAACTCAGGAAAACAAAGAGAAATTAAAGAGAAAAATCACCAACTAACCCCAAAAGGGAAAGAATCCCCAACAAAGTCGCCAATTCTATTATGAGGAAAAACTATATATGGCTTGGGGTAAAACCACAACAGATGAAATGACACCCATAAATCATATCTAATCTCAAGTATGCTAGATAAGCAAAAATTCCAAAAAAATAAAGGCCAAGAGCCCACCTCTTCCAGAAGTCCCTAGGAGACCACTTTCAAGCTCACGATTCAATGCTTGATACCTACAACTTGTCCTCAACATTCAAGATACACAAGCATATGAAAATTTATGAAGTGTTAGCATGTAAACTAGCATAATCCATTAACATGTATACAAAATTTACCCATGGAAAGTAATACAAATGTTTGTAACATATAATTGGACAACAAAATAATATTTCTATTAATATAATCAACATAAATAAATATGTGACAACTTTTTGTAGTGACACTTGACGAAATCAAGAAACTAAGACCCTCCACCTAGGCATTCACCACTTTAATTCTACACAAGGAAATCTCATAAGTTATAGGACTAATTGGGTTCCTCCACAAAATAGGAAGAGCTTTGGGGTTGAACATAAGATAAGTTCAAACTTAAAGGACAAAGGGATGTAAACTCAATATGAGGAGAAATTTCTCTAGAATGAGTTTGCTCTCCACTTTGTCTCCTCTTCAAGTCTTGTATATGGCTCAATTTATAGCCTTCAAAGGGAATTGAAGGGTCGAATAAGAGTGTTTCTAGCATATGAAAGGCCAAAGGGTATGGATCCTATGACTTGGCATGGAAAACCTAAAATATTTTTAATTTTGAGCACAAAACCTGATGTATGGGAGCTGTAATGGAGAAACCTGCATATACATAAGTTGTCTAACTGTAGCCCGTGTATATGCATAAAAAATTGAATTTTTGACTTTGGATTGATAAAAATGGGGTAATTGAGTCTACAGAGGGAAATGGAAGGCCATCAAAGCATGCTGCATAGAGTGTGGGAAGTTTTTCTATAATAGATGCCCCATAATGTGTGAGGTCAGAGGAGAAATCACGATGGCTGAAATACATTATAATTCATAGAAATGGAGTAGTGAGGATCCAGCTGGAGGAACTAGTCACCCCTCAGAATATTACAATATATGTTGACTTTGTACACATGGATGCCAATCTAAAGTACACTGCAGATCCAAGTGAATATATAAAGTAATTGTTCATGGCCATAAATAAGCAATACAAAGTAGGCATTTTCCATAGTCAATCGTGGTCACGAACAAGACACAATGGATTCTGGTGTCAAAATCAACTGAATACATATGCATACAATGAAGTACAATCTAATCTTTCATGATAACTGAAGTCATACATGTTCTGTTACTCTGAAAGAAAACAATGGGTATGAGGTGTTACTACTATGAACTGGAGGTCTTCTACACTAGCCACCAATGGTGAAAGTATACATTTCGTGAATAAAGGAGTTGAAGTTGAAACAATGAGTCTTTGTTTGATTATTGGTCATTGAGGTATACCATTAAAAAATGAGGGACAACCCACTGATGAGGAAAGTAGGATTCAAGGAACCGAGTACATTCAACAAGTGTGAATAAAGGTCTCAAATTCAAACACTTGAGGAATCCATCGAACATGAGACATTGATGTATTCCCAACTGTCAATGGAAAGAGTACCTGCCATTGATGAATACACACCTCTAGGTACTCTTAATACTCTATATCTCAATTCTAGAATAGATGAGCCGAGGTCGATGGAAGGAGATCTGATGAAAGAGGAGCATTGAGGTATCTCTCATTATCCAATAGGAGGTACAAAGCTATACTTTGATAATTAGGAAGAACTCAGACGAACATGATGTGCACGAACCAATGACCATGTGCATCTCTCGTGTGCACCAAATGCAAGTAGCACATGAAAGAGACCTTTTGAATAACAACCACTAATGAAAAATACCGACATAGGAAAGGAAGACACCAATAAGGTCTAATGGAATCCAAGACACTGAACGAATCCCAATGTGTGAATAGATTTCATGTCGTCGAACACAAGGGAAACCACCTAGTCAACAACCGACGAGGAGATGTAATTTGTTGGGTTCAAGGTCACCTACTATTGTTGAAAGTAGGCCCAGGGGGCAAGGTAGGACTATAACTTCATGTGATTATGAGATTCACTTATAAGGGAATGAATGACATGTGAATTCAAGAATTCTGAGAAATCGCTGATATAGGTTTGGACTTCCTTTGAACCATAGCATGAGAAATGGATAAATCATGCAACATAGACTCATAACTGATGATAGACCAAATGTTCATGATGCAAGAGGCATCACAAAAATCTCCATAGGGACTGGAAGAATAACTAGTAAGCGGAGACTAACTCTGAGTAAGGAGTACAAATTCCTAAGGCCATAATAAAACCATTTTTTTTTATGAATGGACTCAAAAATTTGATCTCTGTTCAAAGGCGACACAACTGTTGCCGATAGGAGACAATATTATTTTCCCACCCTTATTATTTTTTGTTTTTAAATGTGGAAGAATATTATGATACAAGAGAGGAAACAAATGTTGTTTAAATGTGGAAGAACATTATGATACAAGAGAGGAAACAAATGTTGCATGTAAATCAACAAGTTCCATGCAGTGGAACATATTCATGCACGATGTAAGGGAACACATGTTGTATATGGATACTTGGGGGATGTTTCCAGGGTAAGCAAAACATGAAAATGATATGGAAGGGTAATCATTGGTGAATGCCTAGAATTGTTGGGTCATACTATAAACAAGCAAGACGATAAGGTCAATTATATGTGGACAAGGTGATAAAAGTTAATTCTACAACTCAATACACTCAGAAAGAGACTTTCAAGAATGTTCTCCTTTTGTAGATTTATTCCCCTGGGCCCGAAAAAGTATACAATGATACCAAGGAGAACTTCTAGCCACTAGTGACTAGAGTAGTTCTTTTAACATTAGTCTAATTGGTCCAGAAACGGGGTAAAATTATACCTAATTAGATGTCCTTTTAAAGAAATTTAACGAGTGTGAAAAGAGATAATCAATTTGACAATATTTTCATTTTAAAGAGTCTGAAAGAGATTAACTAACAACTAGTAGGTTGTTGTGAGAAACATATAATGGAGGGATTCTCATAGGTAGTGGTCATAATGAGTTTGAGTAAGAAGAATGAGGTTCAAATGTAAATTTGTAATGAGACTACAGGGGACTCCTGGACCCATGGAGTAACTTCTACATGGGCACCAAATGGAAAAAGTGTTCTAACTAGGGTACCCATGTTTGGTAAACATCTACCACTTAATAATGACACTTATAGTAACAATGAGAATGTTCTGTGTCACTAAAAATGGGTTCGTACTTAGGGACAATGAAATGTGGTCATAGGATAGTGCAAAATGCAAAGGTGAGGTGAAAACCTACCCTATATTCCGGTGATGATATATACCTGCTAGAGGCAAGAACGGTCTAAAGAACATTGAAAATCGATTATATCCTGAAAAACCACTGCAAAACAAGTTTGACATTGCATGATTAGTCGCTATGGTTTCAAAAATAGGAAATGTAGGATGAAAACTATACAAAGTGGGTAAAAGTTTTCTATAGATAGTAAAAATAACAAGTTTTACCATGTCATTTTGAGTTTTTTACCCACATAGTGCTTTTTAGGCCATTTCACCTGCGATTTTCCAGTGACGATTCCGGGAGCTACAGGTGACGAAATTGGAAACCATCTGGATCAAGTAAGTGTTCATATCAAGCTCGTCCATTTTCATGGTTTAAATTTTAATTTTAGTCTTCAATCTTTTTGTTTTGGATGTCATAAAGTAGAAAAAAGGGTCTACATAGGCTATAGTTCATCGAGACACGTACACGACCCCATGTACGTGGGAAAATTGAAGAATTCCCATGTATATCGAGCCCTATACACGACTGTTAAAATGGTATCCTGCGTACATCTCTGTGAACATTTTTTTTAAGAGAAAATAACTCAAATATTGATGTTTTCCTTGCATGATGGTGATTGAATGGAGGGAAAGAGAGCATGAGGATGTGGATGTTGTAGTAGAAATAGATAAGAGGGAGAAACAATCATGGAAAATATGTGGGCTCTATATGTTTTGGGCCATAAAAGGAATGAGGTCCCAAGTGAGGTTGTTCCAAACATTGATAAGTTACTGGGATCCAGAGACATAGGCCTTCAATCTCGATGGGAAACCATTGAGAATTGAGGTGGACGATATCTATTTTATTATAGGTTTGTATCACCGGGGCGAAATGGTAAATCTCAAGGCCTAAGGGGATGGTGGTGGGATTGTTATATTTTTAGCTCGGGAGGTACTCCACATGTGTGTCTTGTATGCAGAAGTAACCTTGTACCTACACTACTAGACACTTGAATTTGTAATGAGTTTTTATAAAGTTGTGATAAAGTGGTTCTTTTTATTAAAGTGACTTTTTAATAAAGTGTACCTTGTAATATTAAAGTGACTTTATCTCATAAAGTGCACTTATGTTATAAAGTGAAAATGTACTTTAATATTTTAAAGTGATTTATTTTGGAGGGAATGAATAATGACCCTTGATCTTGTAAAGGAAAGATTAGATATTGGCCATTAGATCTAGGGTTGGAGAAGGTGAAGGGTCACTTTCATATTATAAGAGAATGCATTGGGTAGTGTGCAAGACAACAATGAGAAGGAAATTGAGAGAGATTTCTGAGATAACTTGAGAGAGGAAAGTTAGGGTAGCAAGGAGGGTGCATTTCCCAAGAGAGATTGGGTACAAATCCTAAGAGAATATTTCTATGTGAGAGTTTTGTATTTATTGTTGCTATTGGAGGTCGTACTGTACGAATATGTACAGTCGTACAACAAGGGTAAGAGGGCATAGAAATCGAGGCAAGTGGCACAATTTTTGAGTATGTTTTGGAGGATTTTTCTTGCTGCAGTAGGGCTGCACATATATGGACGTACAACAGACTATGGGCACATTTTCAAAGGTGCTTATTTCTAGGCAGGTCTTACAACAATACAAATTTGACACGTTTTCCAAGGTCAAATTTTGTGAGGGAAGTTTTTGTGTGTTGTAAGTGGATTTCTCTTGCTGGAAATTGTATTGTTGTTGCTGATATGTACTTTCCCGAAGCTATATAAATCTCTCTCTCTCTCATTGGGTTTCCCCACATTAGGGTGTTCCCTGGAATTGCCTAAATTTCTGAGTTGAATGATTGTTGTTCATTGTGTTTATTCCACTGCTAAAGTGCTTGGCAATGTGTATTTTTGCTTATGGTATTTTCTGAGTGTAGTTATACATTTTAGAGTTCATTTAAGACAATTATCTATAGGTTTCTAAGTGTTTGACAGAACTTAGTACTTGCTTATTTTGTCATTTAATCTACATGGTATCAGAACTTGGGCTCTGAGTTACAGTGAGCAGTGAGATTTTTGGGCAAGGTTTGAAGGGGAAACTTGATTGTTTGTTTTCCATTGAACAATTGATAGAGATATGATTGTTTGCATTAGGTATGAGGACCGGTTGGATGGGATTTCCAACTATTTGTAATGGAAAGTCATGATGTTGGCCATTCTCACAGAGAACAAAATTTGGAGCTTTGTCAACACCATAGTTGTTGTTTAATAAAAAAAACCTATAACTTTGGATTTACATGAGGTAAAGGAGGCCAAATCTCAGAGGATAATTCTATATGGTGTGAAGGACCCACTCATTGCATGTATGTCTGAGAAGAAGACAACTTATGAGATGTGGGAAACTTTGAAGAATTTATTTGAGGCTAAGAATGGAAACTAGAAGATGGCCTTGAAAGATGAGCTGCATGAATTGAAGATGGATAAGGGTGAGGATGTTTCATCCTATCTTACCCATCTAGCCCAGGTTAAGGACGAGTTATCTGCTGTGGGAGAGATCATCTAAGAAGACAAGTTGGGGAGGATAGCCTTGAAAGGATTCACAAAGGAATGGGATGTCTCTGTGAAGTGTGTGGTGGGTCGAGAAAATTTTCCAGATTGGATCAGGTTGTGGGATGACTTCACTTAGGAGGAGATCTGGATGGGGTCTCATAGCAGTGGTCAGAAGGAAGACAGGGTTGAGGAGAATGTTTCTCTTGCTGCAAAGGGAAAGAAGAAAGGAAATTCTAGGAGGGACTTGAATAAATTCAGATGTTACTTTTGTAACCAGTTGGGGCACCTTGCTTCTCAGTGTCCTGAGAAAAATAAGAAGAGGAAGGAATAGGAGGGGCATGATACAACTGCTAAAACAACCATGGGGGAATTTTCTACCAAGTTTGATAAGGAATTTTCTTTGGTTAATCTAGTATCTAGTGTCAGTAGTGGAGGATTTGGGGGTTATATCAGATGGATTGTTGATAATGGAGCCTCTTGTCACATGCCGATAATCTTGCAAGAATTCCTTATTATCATAGAGATAGGTCCTGATTGATTAGTAGAGAGTGAAGGTGGTATGGCATGAGATGTACATGGAGTTGGAAGGGTTAGATTCCGACTTGAGTATGGAGGATTCCTGGAGCTTGATGGAGTTATCTTTGTTCTAGGGTTGATGGTTAAATTTCTCCCAGTCTCAGCCTTTGAGGATGCTGTATATTGTACATTGTTCAAGAGGGGCATGCATTTATCTACAAGGAGGGAGTGGACCCAGTTGAACCACAATTGATTGGTGATTGGGTGGACAGGTTGCACATGTTGGGAGGATAACCTTCATGTTATGCTTCACGATCAGATGAGGAGCACGAGGCTCCTAAGATTGTGCTGGGCCCAAGGATCAAGTCTTGCATTCAGAGAGAAGAGAGGGAGTCTCTTCCAAGCACCAGAAGGAGGCTCAACTGGTGTGATCGAATCGATGCTCAGGGTGGAGTGGATTCTCCTAGGATCTTAGGGTTCATAGTGGTTGTCAGGAGAATATCTTCTGGTTCAAGTTTGGTGTAGGTGTTGAGGATGGCTCTAGGTTCAGAGGGAGATTCTACTACAAAAAATGCGATGGGACTGGATGATGGTGACGACAATGAGTACATCCCTTGCTAAGAGGGAGTGCTATCTTTTTAGCTCGGGTGGTATTTCACATGTGTTTCTTGTATGCATAAGTAACCTTGTACCTACAATACTAGACACTTGAATTTGTAATGGTTTTTTATAAAGTTGTGATAAAGTGGTTCTTTTATTAAAGTGAATTTTTAATAAAGTGTACCTTATAATATTAAAGTGACTTTATCTCATAAAGTGCACTTATGTTATAAAGTGAAAATGTACTTTAATATTTTAAAGTGATTTATTTTGGAGGGAATGAATCATGACCCTTGATATTGTAAAGGAAAGATTAGATCTTAGCCATTAGATCTAGGGTTGGAGAAGGTGAAGGGTCACTTTCAGATTATAAGAGAATGCATTGGGTAGTGTGCAAGACAACAATGAGAAGGAGATTGAGAGGGCACGTTTCCAAAGACAGATTGGGCACAAATACTAAGAGAATATTTTTTTGTGAGAGTGTTGTATTTATTGCTGTTGTTGGACGCTGTACTATATGAATTTGTATAGTCCATGCAACAAGGGAAAGAGGGAACAAAAATCGAGGCAAGTATGGCACAATTATTGAGGCTATTTTGGAGGGTTTTTCTTGCTACAATAGGGCTATACAACAGATTGTGGGAACATTTTCCAAGGTGATGATTTCTGGGAAGGTCGTACAAGAGTATGAATTTGACACATTTTCCAAGGAATAATTTTGTGGGGGCAGTTTTTGTGTGTTGTAAGTGGATTTCTCTTGCTGGAAATTGTATTGTTGTTGTTGATATGTACTTTCCTGAAGCTATATAAATCTCTCTCTCTCATTGGGTTTCCCCACATTGGATTTTTCCCTGGCATTGCCTAAATTTCTAAGTATTTCTGAGTTTAATAATTGTTTTTCATTATGTTTATTCCGCTGCTAAAGTGCTTGGCAATGTGTATTTCTGCTTATGGTATTTTCTGAGTGTGGTTATACATTTCAGAGTTCATTTAAGATAGTTATATATAGGTTTCTAAGTGTATGACATAATTTATTATAAGCTAATTTTGTCATTTAATTTCTACAGGGATGACTATAGAAGAGTACATCTCCACCTACTGCATTGTAGATACAGAGAAAGTGGGGAGCCAACTCCCTATTAGGGAAATTGAGAACCTGAGTCTAAATATGATCATCGTTGTGCTCACATGGATATCGAGATAGACCTTGTTACATCAAACATCGAGGTCGCTTATGTTTTTTGTTGTGGAGTGTTTGAGGCCCACAATTTATGATTGGATTACCTCGTTGTTGGCCAACTTGAAAAGCCAACTCAAAGACTGCAAATTTGGGAGGATGAGGAACTTTGGGTTTTCCTCCATTTTATGTATTTTTTCTTTGATATGGTTCTATCCCTTAGTCCCAGAGTGGAATTTATTCCACATGGTATACGCGATCCAACCATGACCCAGTGGAATGAGGTGATGAGGTGGTTAGGAGGTGGTAGGGTGCCAACCCCCTACAATGATGAGTTCTTTCACTAGTGACAACGACACATGATCACCATCGATGGCTATCCATATGAGGGGATTAAATACCAAGGGGATTAGGACATACCTTTACCACCAGGATCCACCTTCGAGGAGATCAATAAGAATTTTAATTTTTATATATTTCATTTTTTTGTGTTTTTCATTTGAGAGGTGCGAAACAAAGACACAAATATTTTTGGTATGGTATCATATAATGACATTTTATCTATATTATGCAGATGTAGTTCTGCAATGACTGAATATATACCCACGACATTGGCGTAGGGGCCGAGGAGAGGAGATGGCAGGCGGGGATGCATAACGAGTGCTTCAGAACATGAAGGGAAACTTTTCACGTCTGACACACAAGATTCCTATGGTCCAGGTCGAGGATCTATCTAAGGCTATGCAAAGGAAGGTTGTAGGTGTACCCAGTCTGTGGGTGAGACTCTTTTGACGTCTCACAAACGCTGTAGTGTGCTATCATGACACGCACCCATGACCACATGATTATATTCCATGGTCATTTGATGTACCGAAAATATATGTTTTGAAGGCTACAATCCTACTTTTGTACTATGATACCATTTTTTTTGGACTTGATTAACGAAATACAAGAATTTTGGTCTTCTCCTTTACTTATGTATCTTACAATGAATGAATGCATGAATGCATGTTTCCTTTACTTAGTTATGTGACAAATTCCAATCCAAAACATAATTTGCATATGCATCCGATATTTGATTAGAACTTCTAGGGACATGATTATAAGTAATGAAATCAAAATATCATTCCAAAAGTTGTACCCGAAGGAATAGTCGAAGTAGCATAGGATCCATAACCCGATAGCTATCATTCAACTAACACACAACTAACTGGGAATCCAGTCAAACTTCTAAATATCAAATACCATGTGAAATGATATTGTGCAATTGATCAATTATGGTGCTATACTCAACCACATTGTTCATTGATGGCTCCAGAAAAACACCTCCTCAAGACACCAGTTGTCCATCGGGTGAATAGATAACCGAAGCGACATAAGCTACATTCCAAGTATGATGACTGACATCGTCTGCGAATCCTAAGAACACCGATGACTCTGTTGAAATATGAAAACCAAGGGGAAACTTAATAATCAAACCGACAACAGAAAAGGACCAGAGAAGACTATATACACTAAAGTACAATAGTATGCAAAGATCATGCCCGATCTAGAGGGATAAAGATTAATAGTTCTTTATATAGATCCCATTTCTAGGCTCCTTCAACATCTTCCCTTCATAATCCTCTAACTCATAGGCTCCTTTTTCTAGGACATGTCTCACTATATAAGGACCATGCCACATGGGGTTGAAATTTCCTGCCCCTAGGAGTTCTTGGGGTTCTTTAGCTTGGTCATAAAGAAGGACCAAGTCACCCTCAGTATACTACTGAAACTTAACATGATGCTTATTTGTTGCAATGGCTAGAGTATCATCTCGATGCTGCTCATCGAGTTTCTCTAAGTGTATAAGGCATTCCTTGAGATTAGTTGTGTCAGGTAGGAGCTCAATTGGTAACTTAAGAGAAGGGATCTCACATTCAATGGGAAGGATCGACTCCACTCTGTGAACTAACTGGAATGGTGAAAATACCGTGGAAGTATTTACTGCAGTTCGGTACGCCCATAGGGCGGGATAAAGTATCATGTTCCAGTTAGATTTACTTTGCCTAACATTTTTTTGCAAAATGGATTTGAGAGATTTATTCACGGCTTCCACTTGGCCATTTTCCTGGGGGTAATAGGACGATGAATGATCATGATTGAACCCAAGTTTTGATGCTAACTCTGTCATCATCATGTTATGGAAGTGAATACCATGGTCAATGAAGATATCCTTCATAATTTCAAACCGAGCTATAATCTGATTGAATACGGAGTGTGCTACAGTCTCACCACCATATTTAACTGTAGGCATGGCCTCAACCCATTTAGTAAAATAATCCATGACCACGATAATGTGATGGTGCCCCCCAACCAAGGATGGGTTGCAATCCATGAAATGCACCCTCCACTTGGTGAAGTTACCAACGGTAATGACTGGGTGTAAAGGGTCAAGGTGAGAGCGTGTATTACGAGTGAACACCTAGGAAGGGTGACACTTCTTGACCGCTTCTATGCAATCCTTAAAAATCGATGGAAACAAATAAACAACTTGCAATATATTTTGGGTTGTCGCAAGCCTAGATAAGTGACCACCACATGAACTGATGTGAAAGTCATTGAGTACAAATTCAACTTCTTCGTGAGTCAAACAACGATGAAAAATATAATCCACCCCTCGACGATACAAAGTGTCGCTGATAATGAGTTAATTTTTGGATTGATGGAATATATGTTGTTGTTCATCTCGCGAAATATGCTTGGGGAGCTTCAGAGTTGGAAGATATATTAAAATATCTCCATACTAGGGGTTTGAAGATGAGATAAGGAAAATGTACTCATAAACAAATGAGTCATCATAAACCCTATCCTCATCCTTCCTAGGGAAATTTGAAATTAATTTCACAAAGACTAGCGACTTCTTAGATTTTGTAGAGACAAAATCAAGATCAAATTCCTTCAAAATCACAATCCATGTATTGTATTTCCCCCCTATGATACATCTTGTCAGGACATATTGAAATGGATCGACATCAATGACCACAATATTCTTGCGAAGTAGAATATAATGGCACAACCTTTGAAATGATTGCACGACTGCTAAAGAAAGATTCTCCACATAAGAGTACTTAAGTTTAGGATCAATTAGATTTCGACTAAGATAATAGATACCATGCTCGTGGATCTAGTCATCCTCCTCATCAATTAGATTTTGACTGAGATAATAGATACCATACCAATCATCCCTTCGGACTCGGCTATACAAAGTAAGAAATATCTACAATATTTTGGAGGACTAAACAAAGGTGCTGACACTAGATATTTCTTAAGGGCATCAAATGAATCTCGAGCTCACTCATCCCATATGAACGAAGTATCATTTTTCAAGAGACACATGAAACCCTTAATGATATTGGTATAGTTGGCTATAAAGCGATGTAGGAAGTTAGATTTCCCATGTAAACCCTGAAGCTTCTGAATACTGCACGAGGGAGGGAATCAAAGTATTTCCTCTACCTTCATCAGGTCCACCATGATCCCTTTCTCAGAAACTATGAATCCCAACAAGCGACCTGAACCAACGAAAAATATGCATTTATGAGGGTTTAACCGAATACAGTAATAAAAACATATTTAAAACACAAACTGAATATGAGTAAGATGATCCACTCTCTTGTGAGAGTGAGAAACAAGTTCATCCAAATAAGCCTAAACCACATGTTTGAGGTCATGGATAGCAAAGGTCACAACTCCCTGAAAAGTTGCTCTGATGTTTTTAAGGCTAAAAGGATTTTTCTAGTATGCAAATGCACCCCAATGAAATATAAATGACATCTTATTTTGATCCTCTGGATTAATTTGGATCTGATTGTAGCCTGAAAATCCATCCATAAAAGAAAATATTTCACTCCCGACACACTTGTCAATAATCTTATCAATAAATGGTGTAGGGAAATTATCTTTAGGACAAGATTTATTTAGGTCTCTAAAATCCATACACACCTTGATGCTTCCTTGCTTCTTATCCATATGAACGAGGTTGAATACCCATTTAGTCAAGGGAACCGGGTAGATGAAGCCAACATTAAGTATATTCTCCACCTCTTCCTTAATGGCAGGGGCCTTCCTGGGATTCACGACTCTAAGTCATTTTTGAAATGGTTTATCATTTAGATAAGTATTAATTTCATGTTCGACAATTCTAGGATTGATCCCTGACATTTATTCATACCACCAAGCAAGTACATCTCAAAATTCCTTAAAATGATTGGTGTAAATCTGAATTTCTTCAGGTGAACAATCCTCACCAATATAAATGTTCTCAACCTTGCTAGGGGTTCGAGAGATGCCGATCGCAATGGTAGGAGATATATTTTCCATGTTCCCTTCGACATATATGTCATTCTTGTCTAACGAGACCATGAGATGACCAACAATCTCACTCATGGAGGATATAAACTCATCTTGTTCAATCCTATCAAGCTTTGGGAGAATGTAAGATCTATGGTGAAGGTCCTCCCAAGTCTTGTTAGGACCAGTCATGGCCTCGAAGATTTATTCTTTCGAAGGAAAAGTACCATCGAGGAAATAATGAAAACTAGATGAGCCTACAATCGAAATGTGCTCAAAATTAGGATCCATATCTTCCGTCCACGAAGAGGGAGGATCTGGTTTTGTAATGGCTTCTTGGACAACATGATATACAATTTCAGCTACAGATAACTACATTTCCATTCCAATGTGTGATTGAACTTCACAAGACATAGTCGGAGAAGGTAATGTCAATGGGTCATCGAAATATGAAGTGCGAAATGAGACACACCCCAATGACGACGAGGACCCACCGAAAACAATGTTTATGTACGAGATTGGTGTCTAGAAATCAAAGTTTCCCATCAAAGAAGAATAAATTACGACATTTATGTTCTCATTTTATTTCTAAGAATTATCGATGATGGGGACCAAGGGTCCCACTAATGTAGAGGAGTCGGAGTGTGAGAAAGATAACTGGTCGATTGTCACAATCTTTCCTTCATGAGGAAAGCATAAAACCCGAAATACTGATGACACGACAATTGACAAAGCATAAATCCAATTACTCCATAGTAAAAGGTTATATTCAAGGGGTGCATCAACCACCTCATCCTCGATCGCCACGATTTTACCTCCTAAATGGACCTGAAAAGTGGGGAGGATGTCATGGGGTCTGAATGAACGTCCATCAAATGCGGTCAACATGTTCATGGAATGAGAAATCTGGGGAGAGGCAATGGATTTCCAAAAACATAAAAACATCACATATGTTGAAGCACCTTCATCCAGAACACTACACTTAACAATTATCTCTATATCATTTACATGAATATGAAAAGCCATGTGTTAGGGTAAGCAAGGATTAACATTTGCGACATTGAACTTGATATCTTTTGAGCCACTTGATTCAAGAGATCCCAATACATATAACAAGGCATTCCTCTTTGCTGGGAACATCTAGAGCACATCCGAATCTAACATTTCACATGACATTTGGCCCAAATATTCGACAATCAAGTAATTTTGGGCATCTCTCGCATTGGGATTGTGAGTAGAGCGCTTAAGAAATCCTTTCAGAATGCAACGTGCAGGGTCAGACTTATTGATCTGCAAAGGTGTTTCTAGAGGGGGAGGATTTGTACCCAAAGTAGGTTGTTGAGGACTATAATCACACATCCTAGTGGCTACACTAACCTCAGATCAGAGCATATTGACACATTGACAACCACCATCATGTGTTAGGGGAATTTGACCTCCACCTGAC
>SNQJ01S0015281.1:51449-63855 GCA_010110895.2 Picea sitchensis | reverse complement strand
TGAGCTTCATAGCGCAATCAATCAGAGCCCTCTAGCGAGAGAATCCTCCATAAAGTCTGTGTGTTGTCCAATCCCTATCTCACTCAGGGTACCTACATAATAACCCATGCAAGAAACCTATGTGGATACCTAGGTCAGGAAACTAAGGTCACCATGGTATAACAAATGCTCGGGCGAGAATTCACAAGCCAGGTCCACCGTACGGGCAGGGTAGAAAATCCCGAAGCCTCGAAAGTACCTCCTCTTATAGAGGTAAAGGCACTAGCGAAACCCCTAGATATGAATAGAACCCAAGAAATATCTCTGATTCTAGGAAGGTATTAGAGGGATATCTATGCAACCAACTTCGCACAACCTCATGCTTAAATTTGGTGTGAGAAGAGCCTCCCGAGGACACTAATTATGCAATGGGTTTCACCACACCTTGGATAGACATCTATGTTGATTTTTATAGCCTTGGAGAAATTTACTCACCAAATCCTATTCCAAGGCTCTAAGTCCTAAACTTGTTTGTGTACCCTGAAAAATAAAATCGTTTCTAATCAATTTTAATTATTGAGCGTTAATTTTAGTGACTTATTCTTGCTCAAGAGGTGCGATCGTGAAACTGATGGTGTGATGACTCAACATATGAAAGAAGCACATGTAAAAATATTTCTAAGTACTAGTCTTGTTTTTCAATAGAAATTGTGTGCTTCTAATGCAATCTCTTCAATTTTAATGATAATACAGTCTTTCCTAAGATGCCAAGACTAATGCAATCTGAACAAAAGTGAAAATGCTTCAAGTAAATTTCATTTTTTTTTTTTTTTAATATTTTCAATATAAGGAAATGAAAATGCAAAAAACTAAAGAAACGACTTCTTGGATAGACCCTACTATTAGCACAGTAAGAGAAGCCGAGCAAGACACTAAGAAATTACTACTCAGATAAAGATGGAAGGAAGAAATATGAGAAACTAGTTTTCCCAAAAATTCAAGAATAATGTAGCTTCCTATCACTCTGCAGACACTCAATAGATAGGACAAAGACCCAAGAAGACTCAACAACACTCAAAACTCACCCAACAAACACCAAACTGAACCAGAAAGGTTTAGAAAAAGGTGTACATAACTGTTCAGGGAACATAAGAGTATGTACGCACCCTACACACAGACAACCCATGTATGTACACAAATCCCAAGGGAAAACCCACGTATATAAAGAAAGAAACTATCTGGGTAAGGAACAGTCCAAGCAACTCAGATGTAAAGCAATGTAGAGGCTGTTAAGAAACAAGAGACACAAAAAATCAGGAAAACATAGATAAATCAAAGAGAAAAATTACCAACTAACCCCAAAAGGGAGAGAATTCCAAATGGAGTCTCCAATTCTATTATGAGGAAAAACTCTCTATGGATCGGGGTAAAACCACAATAGACAGAATGACACCCATAAATGAACTCTAATCTCAAATATGCTAGATAAACATAAATGCCAACAAAATAAAGGCCAAGATCACACCTCTTCTAGACGTCCATAGGACACTACTGTCGATCCCACCATTCAATTCTTGATACCTACAACTTGTCCTCAACGTTCAATATACACAAGCATATGAAAATATATGAAGTGTTAGCATATAAAATAGCATAATCCATCAACATGTATAATAGATTTACCCATGGAAAGTAATACAAATGTTTGTAACATATAATTGGATGAGTAAAGAGTATTTCTATTAATATAATCAACATAAATACATATGTGACAACTTTATGTAGCAACACTTGACATAATTGAGAAACTAAGTCCCTCCACCAGGGCCTTTTTACCACTTCAATCCTCCACAAGATAAGCTCATAAGTTATAGGAGTAATTGGGTTCCTCCTTCACAAAATAGGAAGAGCTTGGGGGATGAACATAAGAGAATTTCAGACACAAAGGACAAAGGGATGTAGACTTAATATGAGGCAAAATTTCTCAAGAATGAGTTTGCTCTCCACTTTTTCTCCTCTTCAAGTCTTTTATATGGCTCAATTTATAGCCTTCAAAGGGAATTGAAGGGTCGAATCAGAGCGTTTCTAGCATATGAAAGGCCAAAGGGTATGGATCCCATGTCTTGGCATGGAAAACTTGAATTTGTTTTTTAATTTTGAGCATAAAACATGATGTACACGGGCTGTAATGGAGGAACCTGCATGTACACAAGTTGTCTAACTGTAGCCTACGTATATGCATAAAAATTTGAATTTTTGACTTTGGATTGAGAAAAATGGGGTAATTGAGTCTACAGAGGGAAAGGGAAGGCCATCGAAGCATGATGCATAGAGTGTGGAAAAAATTGCTATAACATTAAAGATAGGTGAAAAGGGTGGATAACTTATGGAAAGGGAAGGGGAATGTCATGTAATTACCCTCAAAGCCACATATGATGATAAAGGTTAGTTTTACTAGTCCAACTAGCTTTCAAGAGCTAGGAATCTTCATTATTTGTATATGTAAGCCTTTTAAGAGGAAGCTTCTTCTTAGAGTTACCACCTCAACACTTTATTTATTTCCTCTTTTACATTTTTTCTGTGATTTTTCTAGTCCTTTTCTTTAGATATGCATTTTTAGCATAGGACTTAGGAGTGTAGGTATTTTTAATGAGGTGGCATAGCTCTAGCCTTAATTTTTTTATTTTTATTTTCGTGCTCTTCACCTTTAGCCTTTTTGGATTTATTTGACTTAGGCTTACATTATTTATTCAAATTGTTTAACTAGAACTTGCTAGATGAAATTATTTTTATGAATGCGATGGAAGTGAGAAGGGAAAAATTGAAAACATTAAGTATGATTTAGAAGATGAAGTATGATAATCCAACCTAATCACTAGTAGTATGATTAAACCCTAGTTTTAAAGACACTTGTTTAAAGATATTTATGTGCCCCCATGGTGCTATGAGGAAAAAAGTAAAATTGGTAGTGTTATGAAGTGTTATTGAATCATACTTTAATGTTACCAGTTTCACAACAAGATTAGAAATCATAGAACCATATCTATGTAGTATACCCATACAATGAGAGTATAACCATGTATAATGAAATCATAATGCATCTTCCCACTGAGGCGTGAGACTGCATATAATCAATATACCATGGATGATGTAGATGAGTGATGGAATCGAGTCATCATGTAATTGAGGGAGAGTAATGAGAACATATGTATCTGAATGACATGATAAACTAATCTCATATGAGTTGGAACATGCCACACCAGCTGATTGAGTGGCTCTCAGACTATCACCCTGAAGGGGAAACATGAGTTATTAAAAAAAAGCCACTTCTTTATTGATTTATAGCTACTTGATCATAAAAACTGCTAAAATCAAGTGTTTCATTCCAAAGCACATCACATTCACACAAAGTATCATTACATCAAGACACTCATCACAAAGGGCATCATCAAGCCAAAGTACTATCCCTCCAAAGACTAGAATTTATGTATCTTTACAAAAACACTAGGTAGATTAAAATTTACTAAGTTTAAAACTAAGATTGGTATTATTTAAAATATACTTTTGGATCAAAGGGGAATTGTTGGCCATGATGATCCTAAAGTACTCTAGACTTGTATTTTTCTAGGATTATTAATTAGAAGAATAATTCTATTCTAGCATTTTTAGTACATGAACACTTGCCATATTCATGTGATTATGTGATAACATGTTCATATTAAATTTAGTTTACGAGATAAAGATTTAGAGATTATTTAAATGTTCTTCTTCTCATGTGAGCTTGATTCATTCCTTAGCCCTCACATCAAGAACATAATTTATTTTTCCTTGTAATTAGATTGTGTGTCTAAGAACACTTCGGTATCATGATCTTCATGAGATAGCTTGCTATTATATTTGTTTTGCTCATGTCGATAGAGGTGAGCTTGTTATTCAAGAGTGTATTCCTAGATACATTCACACTCTAGTGGTATTTTTCTCGATGATATGAGGGATCGAGTGATCCTTTACCAAATCCAATAGGATTCACTTCGTGCTCACTGGCTTCTTGTTGTGTTTTACCAAATTTTTGGGATATGTAGATGGTGCAACCACCTTCTCCTATTAGAGGAATTTTGAGGTCAAAATTGGGCATAAAAATCAAATGTTTTATCAACATCAAATTTAAAAGCACCAATAGGATTTAATATTACGATGTCAACCATAAGGGTAAATACTTTTGGAGGGAAATAAATAAAACTATTTTTTTATCGTATTTTTGACTTATCTCCTTATGGATTTACTCAATTTTCAAGTGTAGGAACTCATTCAATGTGAAATTAAATTTTGTATCCAACAAGTACCCACATGTATGATTTTAATATAACCATAGTGATGTAAATTGGAAGTACATGAAAAAGCGTGGTTCTTTTCAAGAAACACACTTTTTTTTCATGTATTTCCAGTTTATGTCACTATTTCAAGAAACACACTTCTTTCATGTATTTCCAGTTTATTTGTTTGTTGGAATAATAAAAGTATGTAGTGTGGGTACTCATTGGATGAAAAATTTAATTCTGCATCCAGTGAGTGCCTACACTTTAAATTTGAGTAAACCCATATGGAGATAAGTCGAAAATACGATAAAAAAATAGTTTTCTTTCTTTTCCTTTGAAAATTCATTATTCTTATTTTATTATTTTCCTTAGGAGGGCCATTTTAGACCTCAAAATTTCTTTAATGACCATATGCTATAAGTATATCATTTCCAATACGTTTTTCAATCTCAACTTCCATAGCACAAAGTTGGAGGCTACCTCAAATAAGCGATTCTCTTGCATAGTACTGGGAGTTGCCATTGTTGCAACTTTTTCAAACAAGCTAAAATCTATGATCACTGGATCAACAAGAGTTTCATACCCTTTGTAATATCCATAGTTTTAATCCTTGCAAATTATAATGTAAATGTGAAAATGCGATTTAGGTTGGTGAGACAATATGTTGGGTTAAAGAGATCGTATTGATTAATACAACCCATGACCAAACTATACATTTTGTACATTGAAACAATTAATAAAAATCATAATCATTGGTTGTGATACAAGCGGGATGATAATGATAGGGGGATATGATTTCACAAGAGAGGGGGCTAAAGAGGGTTCAAAGGGGTTACCCATTTATATTAATCCAACCCATTTCATTATAATTTTTATTCCTTTAGAAATATCAAAAGAGATATTAAAGTGATGTAAGAATTGTAGGTGGGAAAGGTCAACTCACCAATTTATGACAATTTGGGATGAGTACAACCACTTTTTGGGGTGAGATTCAAGCTTGCATGAGAAGAAAAGGAAATTCAAGTGCCTTATTGGGACATTTTTAACATGTCGTTTTTGGGAAGCAAGAGGAGAGCTGAGTGTTGGGAAAGAGAACCAACCATGTTATGTTTGAGAACATCCATGAGAGGGTTGATTTTTGTGCCAAGAGCAAGGTTGTATGCCTGTATTTGATATTTCGTATTGAGGAAATGGCTCAATATCCTTGAGAAGACTGTTGTGAGAAATCCTAGACAATTTGAGAGTTCCTAAAGTTATCAACTTTGATATTCCTAGCCAACAGAGTGCACTGGAGCCCTAGAGGGAAGTGGGAATGCCCGAGGGACTGTGTGGCAGAGAAGGGGGATCCCATTCCTTGGGTTGTGCAGGTTGAGGGGAAGAGAGCTGGTGGATTGGAACTGTTGTAGGAGTATAACCTAGGATTTGGGCTACTGAATGTGGAGAGTGTATAACCAAAAGGGACAAAACTCCTTATGGACTCATAGTCTCAACTCGAGGATGGATTGTTGTTGAGAGAAAATGAATAGCAAGCCTATGGCTAGGAGGAACGTCCCCTGTACAAAACCAATTGGTTCATCTTTAAACATATAGGTTTTTTATTGTGTTTTCTATATTAATTCTGCTATGTAAACATTTTATATGAATTTTGTGTGTTTTCTTTGTTAACTGGATTCATTTTTTTATAAATTGTTGTTAATAACATGACTAATTTAGCACATTGTTTGTTGTTAATTTTATTGTTTCAATTTTTTTTTTAAATGGTTTAGCAGGTTGGTTTCATCACAATTGGTACTAGAGCCATGGTTGCAACACCAGGCCTACATGGTCTGCTATAGCACACATAGAGTTGCTACTGTGTTTTAATTGGGGAAGAATTTGTAGATTCGAGAAAAATCCCCAATTTCTGGGCATAGTTTAGATGAAAATCGACATGGGTATGTTGAGTATATGAAGTTAGCAAGTGGGTTTTGGTCCTGGAGGAAAAAATGGCCAAATTCGTGGTAGTCGCATAGGTGTTGAGGACAAAATTTAAGTTTACCTAATAGGAATATGTGGGGTTGGAATCCCCCATTATTTTTTCTTAACACTCAGATTTATTGGGTTTTCAATTGAAAGAGTCTCTATGGTCATGGAAGGGTCAAATTCATCTTAGACAAATCGAGTCAGTCATTTTCTATGACAATTGTGAGCTAAAAAAATGTGAAATCGGTTAAGTGTCGAGATGTTTCTTGGTTGTCTATATAGTGTGTTTCGACGAAGAAATATATTTTGGAGTCACCAATATAGTGTGTTTCGTTGAAGAAAGAAGATATTTTGTTAAAACATCGACGAAGAATTATCTTTTGGAGCTGCCGAAAAATGAGTGTTTCGGTGAATAAAGTGAATCTTGCACCAAAATGTCGGCGAAGAAAGTGAATCTTTTGCTGAAACTTTGCTAAGAAAAGAAAATAAGTTGTCAATACGTTGGTAAGAAAATAACATAAGTCACCAAAATGTTGGTGAGGGAAGAGGATAAGTGTCGAAACGTTTTCTAGGAAAGAAGATAAGTCATCGAAACGCCGACAAGAAAAGAAGATGAGTCGCTAAAACATCGACAAGGAAGAAATATCTTTATTTCTGAGAAAGAAAGATCTTTATCGCCAAGAAAGAAATATATTTATCGATGAGGAAGAAGGATATTTGTCATTGAGAAGGAAAGTTTTTTTATCAATGAGGAAAGAATATCTTTTGCTGATACGTTGGCAAGGAAATATGATCTTGCACTGATATGTCGGCGAGGAAAAGACATTTTTGCGTCGATATGTTGGTGAATAATGATCTTTTGGCGTTGAAATGTCGGCAAGGGGAAAAGATAATGATCACTGATAAAGGGTGTGCATTGTTGAGAGAGGAATATTTTTGATCACTAATAAAGGAGAAAAGAGAGAAGAGAAGGAGAGAAGAAGAGAAGAGGAGAAAGGGAAGGAAAAATAGGCAGCTTTATAAAAAAGTCTGGAGCCAAAAATGTTTTTTCGCCATAACAAGAGAGATTTAACTCATAATTAGGTGAATTTTAAGGGGTATGTTCATAGTGATGAGGGATACAAGAATTCCAGTGAGCACCACTGGTTAATTCTACTTCCATTTTTTTGAAAAATGCAAATTAGTTGCTTTTGAATATCTAGGTTATGCTTAGTAACTCGGGCCCAAAATAGGTGAAATTTTTACATGGGGCTCAAAAAGTAGACATGAAGATACCCATTTGGGCTCCTGGAAAAATTCAAAAGGATTTGGAGTGGAGGTGCCCAAATAGGAAAAAATCCACTATTCCCAGGCACTTTTTTTGGACTTTTGATATCTTTAGAGGAGGAAAAGGGACCCTAGATCACCAATCCAAAAATATTTCTACAATCAAAATTCTACCTACTCATCAATATAGAAAACTTGTCTTGAGGGGATTTTTTTCCCATTTTTGCTCTGTTTGGGAGATAACCACTTCCAGCGAAAAATTCATAGTCTGGAGGAAATGGAAAGGGGACAAATTGGAAAATCTAGATTGATGAAAAAGTTGGATGGAGTATTAGATCCTAAATATGAGAGTTGTTGTGTATTAAAAATTAGGAATATTTTCCACACCTCATCTAAAATATTAAATGTTTCTCACCATATTTTCTTCTACATGTGCCAGAAGACAGGCCTTGAGATTTATTGTACTAGTGAAACATGTGCAAAAATGGGTGAAACTATTGATTTCAGAGAGCCATAACTTTTAGCTCGAAAATCAGAACAAGGCATGAGTATAGACATTGGAAAGGAAATATAGAGGAAAACACAAATCAAGGTTTAATTTCTCTAAGGAAGCAATTGGTTGTGTTATAAAGCTATAGGAAAAAGGGTAATTGGACTATATGAACCATGCAATTGCCCAAGGTAAAAAATTTCCAAATAATGTCAATTTTGGAAAAAACATTTTCAGATGTTATAGGTACAAGCCATATGTCAATATTGGGTAATAAAGAGTGTTGATACTCATGATAGTGGCCATGTAGTGGGGGTAGAGGCACATTTGGAATTGCAATATCCTGGCAATAGAAAGAGGCTTTGTTTTAATAACAATATATTGTTGACGAGTAGGGGAACACTCAAGTAGAGAGTGTTGTGTCAATGAATTTTTAACAAGAAGATTGGATGATATAAACTTAGATTGTGTGGGTATTCTACAAATTATAATTCCAGGGTCCACTGGAAATGGAAATTAGGGTAGAGCTTGTAGAGTTGGATGAGACAATAAAGAACTATAGAGCGTGTAATGAAAAGTTGGTAAGGGATTCGAGGAGAGCAGATTCAAATTAGTATTCAACTGCTCCATAGTTTGAATGATTTGCAAAGTCATATCAACAAGGATTCTCGCATGAAACATGAATCCAATGGGTGAAGAATGTCATTAATGGCCATAGAAAGGCAAGGTAAGACTCCATAGACTTGAAGGTAGAGAAGTAAAAGAAAAAAAATGATATCATGAGGTAAGGTGTGACTCATGGGATAGGTGAGTCATATTTATATTCAAGAAAAATAATTACTAGCTATGAATTTGATAGTTATGTATAAAAGTATTCAGAGTAAGAAAGGCATTTTTATTATTAGAGTGTGCATTGGAAGCATGGTGTATGGTCAAATAATTAAAATAACATGATAATAAAGGTTATTCATTGAAAGTGCCAATGGAGAAATGAAACTTTCCATTGGGAGAAGTTTGGTCCTTAGTGGATAGGGAAGAGATTCATAGGAAATTACTGAATGAAGTAATGAAAAGTGTTCAAAAATTGAGAAATCCAATGGGAAACTAGAGATAATGGAAATGTATTCCATAATGTTGAAGGTTGAGAGGTTGGAAAATATTACATCATTAGAATATGGAATGATATGAATTACATCATCTCAATGTGATGGAAGGTTCCGACAAGGTAAATTTGGGACTAATTGCCTAAATGGAAGTAGTTTACAATAGGGCATATTGGTTGATATTACAAGGTGGTCGAGTGGGATTTGTCTAGAAAAGTTTCAGATCAAGGAAAAAAAGTGCATAGATGAGCAACATGATAGTATAGAGGGCTGCAAGGATCTAGAGGGATTCATGGACGACTATATGGAGCACAAGAAGTTGAAATAGATATGCACTATAGTGCATGCTAGAAGTGACACATGATGCATACAATGAAGCTAGAATGCATGTGAATAAGTAGGCATGATGAGATTGGATGCTAGATGCATATTGATGTGAATTACTACATGTGGGAATGCCTAGACATGCATGTGGCATGATTATAGACTGAGAGTAGTCTATTGTTATATATGTGAAATAACGATGTTATGATAAATGAATATGGCTAATGGTGGATTATCTACCCAAGAAAGGTTTATAGCATGGTTGAAAGGGATGTTGTTTCTACTATCTGTATGTAGACAAACAAGGATGGTAAGAATGATGATCAAGAGGTTGGTGAAAGGAGCCTGAGAGATTCTACGAAATTCCAAATGATTAGGTAGCATCAAGTAATGTGATAAAATCCATGCAGGTATGCATTTGGGTTTCTTATGGTGCTTAAATTTTGAAGGGGAATTGAGGTAATAATTCCCTCAGTAAAAAAATTAGTATTTGAATTCCACTAGACGTGGTAAAGGCAATGCTTAAATGCATTTTTATATAATTTAATGTTATGTTATGTTGGCAATGAGATCATAACTAGGTCAAGTCAGGAGACGTACTCCTATTATAGAAATGAATGCCAATAAAGGTAACCATGTGTGAGGCCATGTTGTGGTTGGATATGGAAGAGATACAATGTCGTACAAGTTCTCACTGGTCTTCCCCTGCATAACTGATGTTTGGAATGCACCCTCTTTTCCAACACTGAAGTGCACTAAGGGATTATGTTCCTAGAGTTGTGTATGGGTTGAAGAGGAAGGTATCCAAATGAACAAACAAGTAAATGGGGAAGAGTTTGGATGATGTGTTGAGGCATTGGATAGACCTTCCAACTCATCATGGTAGGATACATGACATAGATATGTGGTATTTTGGAGTCAATACAAGGATGAATTTTTTATATGTAGCGATGAGTATTGGAAAATCAAGTTATTCGTAATGTTAGATTGCATTATAGCTTGGTATGATAAATAATGCATGTTTAAGGAATGTCAGTTCATTCCATTTAATATTAATAATAGTTGAAAGTGATTGAATTGCTAGTATGGTATAATTTTGAGATCACTTCGTGAGTTTTTGTAAATGTGTAATAAAATTATAATGCGTGTAACGTTCCTAGCCCAATCGAGGTACATTATGGTGAGGAGTACACATAAAAGCAAAATTTCTTCTAACTAAAGTAATTCTTTTACTGTTAGTCAATTTCCTGTAGCTTACAACTACAAATTTAAAACAGATTTAGATATTGTCTATAACCATAAAACATATGCATATAAAGCATTTTAATAATCAACATGAAATGCAACTAAACCGCTCATTACAACAACATATAAGTCATTCTCATTCATGCAAAAGTTCATGCACAACAATAACACATGTAAATAACTCATCAACAAGATAAAACACTTATATTTAAACAAGAATGGTGCAACCAACTGCTTGGGATGGACATTCCACCCAACCATACACTGATTGTTCCAAATCTCAACAGCCAGTCACCCCCGAGTTGAGGCTAGTAATCCAAAAAAGAGGGTGGTATCTCACAGTCCACTCACAACTCATAAAACTCATAACCTAAATGATATTCTCCTACAACTATCCCTATTTTTCTACCAACTCTCTTCCTACTAACCTTCCCAACCCAAGGAATGCACCATTCATTTATCAGGAATAACCCAAGGGATGTTCCATCTGTTTATTAGGATTAACCCAAGGAATGTGCCATTAATTTATCAGGGTCTCTATGGCACAGGTATCTAGGAATATCTTAGCTGGGAACTCAGGGGAACTTGTTTCTAGAAAAACTAGCAGCAAACCAACAAACAACACTTATTTTTACAATGAAAACCACTCTGTAATTCACTCTTCATGATTGTAAACCTGTCTCTTCAATATTTATCTCCAAAACGCTCCAAACATGTTCCAACTTTCTCTAGACTTATCTCTCCATGGATACACAAGCTTCAATCTCTCCTCTTCCTCTCTACTTTCTCTCATGCACAAAATCTTTCTGTCCAAGAAATGTTATCCCAACCCATACAAATTTCCTCCCTTTGGATTGGATTTATTTACTCACACTCTTCCCCAAGCTAATTGTAATCAACTCCCATGTACCCAACAACTCTGGGATGTGACCAGCCACACCCATCCTCTTACATGTATTCAATAATTGGCTTTGGGAACACTCAATCAGAAATGCGAAGATTCATATACAAATAGAAAATTTAGGAAAATGGGTTGAACTAATATACATGGGTATTTCCCCCTTGGACACGTCTTGGACATAATCCTAAACACTTCCTCCTCTTATGGATTAATTAAACCCACATCTCTTGTCCATTTCCCCTTAGTAGTTGGCATCACATTTTATTATTAAAACATAGAGATACAATTTGCATATTACATCGCTTGGTTGTAGCCACATATTATATCCACATAAGCATTAATTAAACTGGGGATTATAGTGGGTATGTTACATTCCATGTCCCCTACAATTGTGCATTATCCTCTGTGCATACTATGCCGATATAGATATATGAAAATTTACATCACAATACTTAGAAATAAAATTCTACAATTTCACAACTCCAGTAGCAGTTCCAACCATAATCTCATGTTCCTGTCAACTCACTTATCAAGGCTAACCAAAGGGATGTGCCATCCTTTTATTAGGGATAACCCAAGGAATGAGCCATTATTTTATCAAGGTATCCAACACAGTTGGCTAGGACTCTTAGATGTGGTTCCAGAACTCTAGCTACTCAAAATGGAGTCTTACATTTTTTTACTTCAAAATTGTCAAAAATTTGCGGGTATTGTGCCCACATGTTTTCCTCGTGCTCCCATGTAGCATCTTCAGGACTGTAGCAAGTCCATTGAACCTTTACCAACCCTATGTATTTTTTCTTGAGAACCTTGAATTTCC
>SNQJ01S0015281.1:36678-51439 GCA_010110895.2 Picea sitchensis | reverse complement strand
AGTACACCCAGTTTTCCATGTTTCATGCTTAAAGAAGGTTATAGGTGACAAGATCCCATTCCTTCTATATTGCCAGAAATTTATGAGGAATGAAAAATCATATTGGAGCCTGAAGCCATCATTGACACAAGAATTAACCAGCTAAGGAGTAGATCCATTTCAGAGTATCTCATTAAATGGAGGAAACTACCGGCTGAAGATTCCACTTGGGAAGATGAGTCTTTTATATAAAAGCATCTAGAGTTACTCAAGCGTTGCAGACAACACTTGTCTCAAGGGGAGGGGCATGTTAAGCCCTAAATAATGGATCATTACCCCTTAATTGGGGCATATTACATTTGTAATGTTATTTTATTTATTTTGGCTTTAGTCCATTAGTTGTAATTATAACTCCTAGTCTCCTATATATACCAAGGAGACATTTTCATTTGGAATCATCTTGTAATTGTACATTTATGTGGGCATAAGGAGGTTGCCCCCTTAAAGAGGCTTATTATCTGGATTTCTCTCTTTTTCAAGGCGTTGAGTACTTATTCTGAGGTTTTTCTATGCTATATTGATATTTGGTTCTTAACATCCACCTCGATCACATTCCAATCAATTATGTGGTTAGGATCATGTACATACTTCTTTAATAATGATACATGAAATAGATGATACACTCTCATGGATGCATGTAATTCTGGCATGTATGCAACTGACCCTATCTTTTCTAATATTTCGAAATCCCCACAATATATCGCTACCAACTTCGAGAAACTTCATAATCTTAGCGATCTTGTATTTTCCTTCACTTTCAAAAAACCATGTTCTCCCACTTCAAAATCTCTAAAAACTCTATTCTTGTTTGCATAAAGTTTCTTCCTATCCTAGGTAGCCTTTAAATTCTTCTTATATTTACCATATTCTCTTCCATTTCCTTTAACAATTCTGTCCCAACAAATGCTCTGTTTGTTGGATTATCCCAACTCACAGGCGTGTTACATTTTTTTCCATACAATGCCTCAAATGGACTCATTTTCAATGAGGCCTGATACCCATTGTTGTAAGAAAATTCAAATAAATGAATATAATATTCCCACTTTGATGGTTGATCCATCACATACATTCTAAGCATGTCCTCAATACCTATTATTCCTCTCTTTTTTCCCATCTGACTCTGGATGATACATTGTGCTAAGATTTAAATTCGTCCCAAAGCCTTTGAACAAACCTTTCCAAAATTTGAAGTAAACTTTGGATCTCTATCTAGAGCTATTGCTTTAGGTACCCCATGTATCCTAGAAACTTCTTTCATGAAAATCCTTGCAATATTTACTGCCTTGTGTGTGGTCTTCACTGGAATAAAATGTGCTGCTTTGGTCAATTTATTCACCACCACCATGATGGAATCATGTTTCTTCAATTTTATGGGCATCTTTGTGATAAAATCAATCGTAACTATTTCTTATTTCCATTCTGGAATGGTAAATGGATGCAATAACCTAGTTGTATGCCTATGCTCAGTCTTCACTTTATGGCACTCTAGACATCTGGCTATGTAATTAGCCACTTCTTTCTTCATTCCTGACCAAAAGTGTTGGATTCTTACTGTTCAATTGTCTTCTGATATCCTGGGTTCCTGACACATGGCATATTATGCATTTCCTTCATAACTATGTTTTTCATCTCACTAGAATTCGATACATACACCTTGCCTTTGTACATGAGAATCCCATCTTCCTTCATCTCATAACAATTAAATTTCTATTAAAAATTTCCTTTCTGTAATGTTTCTTTTATTTTCACATATTGCTAATATGAATTTGTTGCTGCAATAATTTGATATTTCAAATATTTCCTGTACATGTTGATGGATTCCACATGCACTTCATGAGCTCTCTTGCTGAGTGCATCAACCACTTGATTTTCTTTGCCTTTTATATGCTTAATTTTGAAGTCATATTCACTCAGAAATAACAACCATCTAGTTTGTATGGCATTTAGTGTTGGTTGTCCAAACAAATGTTTTAGACCGAAGTGGTTTGTTCTTAGCTCGAATTTCTTACCCATAAGGTAATTCCTCCACATTTTTAATGCATGTACAATCGTTTCTAACTCCAAGTTATGTGTGGCATAATTCCTCTCATTCTCTTTTAATTTTATGGACTCATAGCATACCACATGGTCCCTTTAACTGAGAACTCCATTGAATCCTTCCTTGCATGCATCGATGCACATAAAAAAATCTCCATTTGGATATGCAATATTCAATATTGGTGCACTTGTCAATATTTCCTTGAACTTTTGAAAACTGTCTTCACACTTGGAAGTCCATTCAAATTTCACTCCCTTCTTTTGCAAAGGAGTGATTGGACTTGCAATCTTTGAGAACCCTTTTATGAATCTTCGGTAATAACTAGAAAGACCCATGAATGATATGACCTATGTCACATTATTTGGTGTTGTCTTTCAGGAAATGAGAGACAGTTCCACACTAAACCTAGCAGAGGAGAATGATAATCTAATCAAGAACGTAAATGACAAAGAAATCACATAGTACACAGAGATTTTACCCTGGAAACCCAATCCAGGAAAACCAACACTCCTTGAGGGTTCTGCTATATTTTTGTCTTATTCAATCCAAATAAAAGGTTACATGTCTAACCTTGGTCCACACTTAAGACACAATCAACATCATACCCTCTTTCATGTGCAATAACAACCCTGTAGACAATTTGGATTACATCTACATGACCAACGACCTATGATTCTTACATTACCCTTTTCGACCTTACAACATGCCTCTTTAGGCTTTACAATAGGAAAAAAAATAAAGAATTTGCGTCAAAAAATGGTTACATATCCATGTCGATCATTGGCTACAAATCCCACAAATATCAGGATTGTGTACAGTCGACTCCAAGTCGTATTACCAGTCGACTACTAGTTGACCTTCATTCGGTCTTCAGTCGATCGCCACACGTCTGCCCGCTGACCTCATGTTGGTTAACCTCTTCGACTTTTTTTCGATTCCTTTACCATGTCAAACTACCTCAACCTTTGACTTCAACTTTACCCAGTTGACTAACCTCAACCTTCGACTTGCTATTGATCTACCTCGATTTCCACCTTTAGTCGATTCACCTCGACTAGACTTTCAATGAAAAGAATATAAGAACCCAAAATTCTCCCACTTGTTTTCTTCTTTGCTGAAACATGACATTCCCGAACTTTCATTCACAGACCTAGGACAACAATTCCCATTGCTTCTCTACACCAAGAKAACTTCACAACACTCACAGACTTGGTCAATGAATCTGCTATGTTTTCCAATGTGTCTACTTTCTCCAGTATCACCTTGTTACTTTCCAACATGTCTCTTACAAAATGGTATTGTACATCAATGTGCTTAGTCTTCGAATGATAAGAAGAGTTGTTTTCTAGAAATATTGCGCTTTGACTATTGCAACTTACTGTCATATCTCTTTGCTCAAACCTAATTACTGAACATAGCCTTTGCAACCATATCGATTCTTTGCTTCCATGAGTGGCTGCCATGTATTCAACTTCTATTTTTGACAAGGATACACCCGTTTATCTCCTACTCATCCATATTATTGCTCCACTGAACATCTTGAAGACATATCTATTGGTCGACCTCTGTCGATCTAGATCTCTAGCCCAGTCGACATCGACAAAGCCGTGTACATTTAATTTACCGTTTTCACCTCCAATTCTTCCTTGGTAGCATATATCATAGTCCTTCGTGTCACATAAATACTTGAATACTCTCTTGACATCTATCAAGTGCTCCTTTCTAGGTGTCGATATATACCTGCTCAACACTCCCACTGCATGGGAAATGTCTAGTCGAGTGCAGAGCATCGCATACATTAGACTACCAAAACAAATTGCATAGGGAACATGTGCCATGTCCTCTATTTCTTCATGTGTATTTGGACACTATTCAACAATAATCCTTGCTCCCACAGGAATTGGCACCTTCATTGGTTTACAATCATGCATGTTGAACCATTTCATAATTGTTTCAATATACTTCGTCTGATTCAACCAGAGATTTCTAGTGGATCGATCTCTCTTAATATCCATTCCTAGAATGAAGTTATATGCAACTATATCCTTCATGTCTAACTTGGAGGATAGTTTCTTCTTTACCTGCTTTATTGCGTCCATGTTATTTCCAATCAACAACATGTCATTGACATGCAAAGCTACATATATGAAATGCCCACCTTCTTCCTGTTAATGTTTTACTTATACAAATAGTAGTTACATTTCTTGTTTATTATTATAATCATTTAGCACATTAGTTGCGCAAATAAGATCACTGAAAGAGAGGAAATCATAGAACCAATAGAGACACATATTATCTTGGGAAACCCTCATGGGGGAAAAAACCCAACAAAAAATTCATCAATACAGATAGACCAAATACCAAACATAAGATCCTCCTCTACTCCTTCACTAGGACGAGTAGTGCACCACTTAACCAAGAAATACCAAGACATAGACCAAGAACTCTCCTTGATGTCACACTTAGCTGCAGTAGCAATTCCTCCAATATTTTCTCACTTCTTCATAGCTGCAGAGCTAATGTAGTAAGTGTGTTCAAATGAGACACCATCCTCTCATATAAATACAAGTTGTGAGGTGGCACTAGGGTTGTGACTCTTCACTTGGTGGAGCTAACTTCTCCTAGAAGTGGCTAAAACCACTTTACAAAAAATAGGGTTCAACTTTACAAATACCCCCATACAAATACATGTTGACCAATCCAAAAAAGGGGATTTGATCTTATACAAGACTAGACTTGATCAATCCACAAAAGGGGATTTGATCTATACAATAATGACTCAAATATAAGTAGAATATTCTTCGAAGTTAAAATAATTCAACACTCCCCCTTAACGAGAAGAGTATTCTATTGACAACATTAATAACAACTGACTGGAATCAATACATCATCAAGAGGAGGGGACATCATCATCAACATTGGGAACACTGTCGATCATATCTATAGGTCATCGAAAGTTTTTCTCATCATCAACATCAGTAGAAACTGAACATCATCATCATCTACAACACAGAGCTGGAGTAACATCATCATCAAAATTAGCATGAAGATGGAACATCAACATCAACAACATAGAGCTGGAACAACATCATCAACAACACAAAGCTGGAAAATCAACATCAATAACACAAAGCTGGAACAAAAATATCATCAACAACACGAAGTTGTAACATCAACATCAACAACATGAAGCTAGAACAACAACATCGCCAACAACACAAAGCTAGAATAACATCATCAACAACACAAAGCTATAACATCAACATATATATATGTGGCAATAGAATAAGGAAGGTGAATAAAAAACAACAATTGTGGTACTATGATAGATCGTCCTTACCAGACCTTCAAAATCTGCCTAGAAATCAAAATATTCCCTAGGATATAAAATCTAACAAGCTACCACGTGATACTCTGATAGACTATCCTTATTGGACCTTCAAGATATGCCCATGAATCATAATATTCCCTAGGATATAAAATCCTAACTGAGCTACCACTACTGACCACAACTGGCAAATGCATTCACATGTACTTTGACAATCTGTTCTTACCGGACCTTCAGGATTTGCCCAGGGATGATCAATCCCCTAGGATAAAAAATCCTAATTGAGCTACCCACTGTTGGTCATGATACCATAGTATAATCAACATCAGTCCCCCTTTCGATGGAGGTTCTTTCAAAATACACCAAGCTTGTCTCAGAAGTACTCAAACATCACATGAGACATAGGCTTAGTCAACAGATCTACAACCTGCTCATATGTGCCAACATATTGGAGCTTTATATCTCCCTTCTGCACCATGTCACAAATGTTTTGATACATATATCTACGTGCTTAATATTATCATGTAACACTAGGTTCTCTATCATATTTATGCAACTATGGTTATCACATAGAATCATGGTAGCTTCCACCTTTAGATCGAATAGACTGGTCAACAAATTCCAAAGCCATATGGATTCACAACTGGCAGAGCATGCTGCAATGTACTTTGCTTCTACCATATTGAGAGAAATACTGGATTTATTCTTGCTTTTCCATGAAGTCATGGCTGACCCCAAACTGAAATAACATCCTAAAGTGATTTTTCTATCTGAAGCACTTCCATCCCAATCTGAATCAGTATAGCCATACAATTTGAAGTCATAGTCTCCAGTATAACAGAGGCCATAGTCCAATGTACCCTTAAGGTATCTCATCACATGCTTTGTAGCTACAACGTAAACACATCTGGGCTCCACCAGACACTGTCTTAAGGTGTTCACAACAAATCATATATCTGGTTTGGTATTCGTTAGATGCATCAACGAACCAATCATCTGTYTGTATAGAGTAACATCAACTATTTCGGACGAAGTATCGACTGATAACTTCATATATGTCTCCATAGGAGTGGACATGGATCTACAGTCCATCATGTCRAATCTCTTCAGAATTTCCACAACATACTTTCCTTGATTAAGGAAAATATCTTCTGGACTCTGTCATAATTCAAGACCTAAGAAATAGTGCATCGGGCCTAGGTCCTTCATTTCAAATTCAACGGAAAAATTCTTCTTACAATATGTGATGAGATTTTGTTCATCTGTCAAGAACAAGTCATCCACATATATCAACAATATAACTGTTCCATCATTATCAATATTGAAGTAAAGGTTGGGATCAACTTTACTATTGGTAAATCTCAAGCTCATCAGAAAAACTATCAATCCTGCCATTCCAAGCTCTTGGAGCTTGCTTCAACTTGCATACATGAGTCTTCCTATCCTGTACTTCGAAACCAATTTTTCACATCACATTGTACCAACCTAGTACAGTTGCTCAGCTGCAACTCAATATACAAAATCATGTGTTGGTTCTATGTTCTTTCTGCAAATCACTATCTGTCTCACTGCTTGAGAGTATGTCCCCTATTCTCTTTACAACTTGTTCCTTCTAGAACCGATACTTTGCATCTGCAACCATTATTTATGAAGCTGGGAATGACTTCTCTATTCTCACCGTAGTTTTTGAACTCTGAGAGTATTTCCTCTATTCTATCATGGCAACAAATTCATCTAAAACTGAGAGTGCTTGATGTTGAAGGTATATTTTCTTCTTTCATGGAGGTAACTCAATCTTCAAATACAAGGAATGCTCCCTCTGAACTTCATATTGTACCAGAATCTTGGTTGTTCTAACTGTCTTTACGAACATTGTAACTATTTCTTCGATTACTGGAGCAAGTGTCTTGTCATAGTATTCTCCCTCTTGCTGGGAGAATCCGCTGGACACAAATCAATCTTTGTGCATCTCTATACTATGATTTGCAACATGCTTGATCTATTAGATCAATATTGGAAGTCACCACTGACTTCCCTTCTGGTCTTAAGGAAAAATTCATATCCTAGTCCTTCTAACTGGATTCCTCCTCTGCCATTGAGACACGGGAATCTTCTCAGGATATTTAATGTCTCCTAGAGGTCTTTAAAGCTATGATATAGTATTCTCAAATCATGGCCTCAGTCCGCCAGGCCTGGAAGATGTCTATTTTTCCCATCTGATCCTTTATGATATTAGGCTTACTTTGAGTCTTGATTTCTTCCGAGACTACAAAAAAATTCATAGTCTCTGCAGGATATACTTGGTGTTTGAATACCAAGTCTTAATATGAAAAACTAAATCAGACTTCAAACAAATTCTACTTCCTGTCAAAGTGGCTTCATTATCCATTGACCAAGTCTACTGTGAGTTATATTCTAATGTTCGATAATCTTTGGAGTCTTCTACTCCTCACAATCAATCTCCATATGAGATACTATGTATCTCAAAAGTAGTTTCTTCTTCATCTTCTTTGGTACAAGGATGTATACGATCATGTATACAACTTGGATAGTCTGCTCCGTGTTTCATCTAATTTGTTTCCTCATGAAACTGTCAATATATCTTCCTCAGGGTTATCACCTGTGACTTGCGCGAAACAAGAACAACAAGGGAGAAACATCAACAAATAATACTACTCTTTATAATAATAATAAAACAATAGCAAGAATAATCGTCACAATAGCTCCTTTAGAGATATCACTTGTGACCTGCCTGAAACAAGGGTAAAAAGTAAGACATACAATAATAAGGAATGAGAGAAACACTCTTCTAGTGTTGTGATGAATCATTCCTCTATGGTAACCTGGAAACAAAACAATAAGTTTTTATTAGAGGAGATGTTAGTTATATCTAGTAAAATGATTACAGTAAGAATTTATCTCAATAGTTCTCACATGCTACCAAGTATTCAATAATAAAACTTTTCAAAGATTTCTATCGCAACTATAATGTTTAGTAGTTATCAAACTTGATATGTGTAAATTTGAATATTATCAATTTAATTAATCAAACCTAGAACCTGGAGTCTTTTACTCAAGAATGAGTGTGTTTCTTTTCTTCCGAGTCTCCTTCACTCAATATGACAAGTCCTTTCTTCAACCTGCCCTCAATAGTAAGATATCTGAGTTAGGGAATAAACTCTATAATCTCAACTCTAATCAATCTAATACTTTGAATTTAATTTTGACAAATGGTTAGTATGATAACTGCAACAGATGAAAATGCAACTTGTATATTCATAAGATTACAATAATTCCATAACAAGTAGAGGCATATCAAAGTAATCAAACCTGGGGTGCATAGTTCCTTTGAATGTGTTGGATCTGAGATCCTTCGGGATCTATGATTGTTACTTAAACAAAATATCATTTCTCCTGCAAATACTCTTTAGAATATTGATACAGTTTGAACATATGTAAGTACATACCTCTCACATTATCGATAGGTAGTGGCACCATCCGAAAAAAATGACAAGTAATAACGAACCTTTAAAACTTTAAAGGTGCTTCAATTTGTAACTTAAAGTTAGCTGGATATTTCCTAGGGTAAGGTGCACTAGGAAAATAAAAATTAGTCCCAACACTTCAAAAAAAAATTCAATGCAACTCGTACTATAGCTGGTGCTGGCACTTCAACTAGTGTTGCAACTGGAATGAAGGAACTGACATTGCAACTGCAACTTAGGGTTTTATGAGGAAACCCTAATTTGTTCAAACTTCAAATTTCAGAATTCTGATCCAGGGACTAGATGCACCCTCCTAGGGTGAACTCCTAGATGTGGTTACTTCCCCCAACGTCGTCCTTAAACAGGGAAAATGTCACACTTAGGGTTTATGTAGACACCCTAATTCTGCAGTAGCTGCAATACTGAAAGCAGGATTGTGAGTTGGTCTCTTTCAGACTTGCTCTAATCCCATGTTAATGTTTTACTTATACAACTAGCAGTTACAATTCTTCTTTATTATTATAATCATTTATCACATTAGTTGCATAAATAATATCACTGAAAGAGAGGCAATCACAAAAACAATAGATACACACAGATTATCCTGGGAAACCCTCATGGGGGAGAAAACCCCTAAAAAATTCATCAATATAGATAGACCAAAGACCGAACATAAGATTCTCCTCTACTCCTTCACTAGGAAGAGTAGCGCACCACTTAACCAAGAAATATCAAGACATAGACCAAGAATCCTCCTTGACATCACACTTAGCTACAATAGCAGTTCCTCCAAGACTTGCACGCTTCTTCATAGCCACAAAGCTAGTGTGGCAAGTGTGTTCAAATGAGACACCATGCTCACATATAAATACAAGTTTTGAGGTGGCTCTAGGGTTGTGACTCTTCACTTGGCGGAGCAGACTTCTGCTAGAAGTGGCTAAAACAACTTTACAATTAATAGGGGCCGACTTTACAAATACCACCATACAAATACATGTTGACCAATCCATAATAGGGGATTTGATCTTATACAAGACTTGAATTTATTAATCCACAAAAGGGGATTTGATATATACAATAATGACTCAAATATAAGTAGAATATTCTTCAAAGTTACAATAATTCAACAGTTCCTTGGAATATATGTAGTGATCAACTTTTCTTCTCACAAATCCAAAACTAAGGATGTACGTGTCGAACTTCTGGTACGAAATCCTTAGCAACCTCTTTAAACCGTAGAAGGATATTTTGAGTTTGCACACCAACTCTTGCTTGCCCTATACTAAAAATCCTTCAAGTTGTTTCATGTAGATTTCTTCTTCGAGGTCCCCATGTAGGAATGTTGTCTTCACATCCATATGTTTTATTTCTAGATCGAATGTTTCATCCAGAGACACTAGTACTTTAATGGAAGTTAGTTTTGCAAYAGGGGAAAAAATATCACCAAAGTTGACTCCCTCGACTTGGGAATAACCTTTCGCTACCAGTCGAGCTTTGAACTTCTCAAATTGTCCTCTGGCATTCATCTTCTTCTTAAATACCCACTTGCTACTGACGAKCTTTCTTCCACTAGGTAACTTGAATAAATACCATGTCTCATTCTTGTGCAAGGATTCCATCTCTTCGACCATGGAATCCTTCCATATTTTACCCTCTACCGAGTCGATTGCCTCACTGATCAACTTGGGCTCATCTTCGATGGCAATTATCATGAATGCAGAACAAAATTCGGGTGGAATATACCTTTCGAATGGTTTTATTACTCTTTCTGACCTCCTTACCACCAGAGTATGTTGTTCTACCTCTTCCTCATATTCAATTGACTCATCTGAATCATCTTCTTCGTTCCTCAATTCAAGCCACACCGTCTAAGGATTATTCTTGGTATGAACAACTTCTTCAGACTCAGACTTACCTAAGACTTATTTGATGAAAACATATCAAATGTACAATGTTCTCCTTGATGTAGGATCCCAGAGATTATATCCTTTCATTCCTTCTTTATATCCAATAAAAATACATTTTATTTCCTTCTTGTCCAACTTTCTCCTCTTTTCCTTGGGAACATGCAAAAATGCATCACAACCAAATACTTTGAGATGTGTAACCAAAGGATTCTTACCCGACCATACCTCATGTGGAGTTGTTTTGACTAACACCGATGAAAGAGACATATTCACCAAATATATTATAGGGTCGACTTCCTCCACCCAGGATTCTTGTGTGAGCCCAACACCACTAAGCATGCTCCTGCCTTATCCATCAAAATTTTGTTCATTCTCTCAGAACCTCCATTTTGTTGTGGGGTATATGGTGTGGAATTTTGGCATGCTATGCCGCACTGCTTACAAAACTGATCAAATTATTTTCCACAGAATTCACCACCATTGTCATTTCTCAACACCTTAATCTTCTTATATTTTTGGTTTTCTACAAGAGCTTTAAACTCATTAAATTTATCGAAAACCTCTGATTTCTTCCTTAGGAAATATATCTATGTCTTCCTGGAGAAATCATCTATGAAGGAGACATAATATATGGATCCACCAAGTGAAGACATTGAAATTGGGCCAAACACATCACTATGCACCTGATCCAAAAAGGATCCAGAGAATGCTAAGAACAAATCAGAACTCACAGAGGCAACTTAGGACGCTCAGAATGGCTTCAACAGAGAGAGAAAGGGAAAAAATCCAAAGTTCCCAAAACTCAGTGAAAATGACATGATCCCAGAGAGTGCGTCACAATATTTCTAACGATGCAAACGACTCGTCAAACAGAGTTACAGATTAAAATATATTTGCTGTCAAAGTTTGATCAACCTAGCCCAGTCAACAGGGGATGAATCAGTATCCATACAAAACATGTGGTAGGAGCAGGAAGGTGACACATGGCATGGTTACATCAACATGATGTCATCATGGTTACATGACATCACCAAAGGCTTCCACGTGTTACCCATTTTTGGTGTTTTCAAGACGATCTGTGGAGCAATTGAATCGTGCCATGTGGCCGTCTATATAGTCTGTACATTGACATGGCGTACTGACATAGCATGCTAACTTGGAAGGAGACAACATGGCCTAGTGAGAGGTCACCATGTGGCCCAATCAAAATCTGCCACTTGGTAGGCAGGAAATGCTCAATGATAGTTCGTGAACAAAAAATTGAAAACATATTAGTTTGGCGGGTCCGCCAAATCTGGAGGACCACGCCAAACTTGACCATTGGTTAATTCATTGAGATATGGGTTAGTTCCATCGCTAACTATAACGAACCAAATATATGTTAAATATATATTTTGTAACAATACAAATCCCAAAAGGGGGAGGCTCGCGGGTTTGACCCTGGGACCTCCTCCCCCACATGTGCCTTAACAAATCCGCCCAAACCAACAGGCCACGAGCCACACATTGTAACCAATGCCGAAAAAAAACTATTAAAAGGTGCATCCTCCCAGCCACCAGGAGGAGGCACGTGTATGGTACGACCATTTGGGCATGAAAAACGATGCAACCCAGTCATTAATGCAGGTTGCATAGAGGGCACACAAATTGAGACACATTTCTTCTTGGGCCTGGGAGTGCCAGAGTCGGATCGAGGCATGGAGACAATAATTTTTGGGTAATTCGACGCCATGAATTCAATGGTGCTATCCATTTTTTGATCTGATCATTATTTCGATAGCTTGATTTTAGAATGAGTTCCTTCTTTAATGGTGCACTTTAATTTATGCTGATTTAATGCAATTATTTATAAGTCACTCGATGAAAAGATCCCAGATCATGTTGGTATTAGAGCAGTCGTCTTTGACTTGAATTTTTGAGTATGAATTCTTACTAGGGACAAGCATAATCAGGGTGAAGGAACTCTTAAGAATTTCAATCCCAAAGTTGGTCGTGCATCTCGAAGGAAGAAAATGGTAGAAGAGGACAAGCGTGATGAACAGGAGAAAAAATTTCACATGGTCTTTTATCACATGTTAGAAATGGTTGAATGAATGTATGGAGATTACGAGAAGAGGATGAAGAAGAAAGGGAATAAAAAGGAAGCACGTGCAAATGATGATGCTTCAGTAAACCAAGGGGCTGGAGGAGATCCTCCTGAGCCTTTGTCTTCACCTTCGAGTTCTAGTTCTTCTTCCTCTAAGCATTTTCATCATTCTCATCATTCTAGACATAAAGCCTCTTTTAAGAAACCGTTATTAAAGCTTGATGTAAAATTTGCTTTACCTATGTTTAATGGAGATGCTAATCCTAAAAAGCTAGATAATTGTATCTGATAGGTTGAAGTGTATTGTCATGTTCAACATATTGATGAAGAAGAAGTTAAAGTGCAACTGGCTTCTCTTTGGTTGGAAGGCACCGCTTTCGTATGGTGGGAGATAAAACTTTAGGACATAAGTAAGTGTGGTAATATTCTTTCCTCATGGTCAGAATTTAAATCAACAATAAGGAAGCAATTTTATCCATTAGAGTATTTACATAAAGCAATGATGGAATGTCAAACTTTAAGGCAAAGTAAAGGTCGAACTATACAAAGTTTCACAGAAGAATTTAGGAAGAAAGATCTTGCGTTGAAAATTCCTTTGGATTCTTATGAAACTTTAATGAAGTATATTGGCACACTTCACAGTTATATTCGTTAAACTTTGGTCTTGTTTAACCCCATTAGTCTTGACAAAGTTTGTGTGCAAGCCACTCACCTTAAGAATAGGGGGAAGCATGTCCAAGAAGATCCCATGAAGAAACCTTCCAATATCCCACACAAAAATTTTAAGAAGTTTAAAAGGAAGGACAAGAAGACCACCACAATGATGAGAGAAGGATGAAATCCATCTTGCACTCATTGCAAGAAAAGAGGTCCCGATGAAGAACACTGTTGGAAACTGCATCTAGAAAAGAAACCAAAACGGTTCAGTGGAAAGGGGAAGACAAAAATCATTGCTACAATGCAATAAGATCTTGGTTTCAATTCAGGAGATGAAGGAAAGATCACAACGGTTGGAGTACAAGGTAAATATTTCCTTCATGCTAGTGATGGGTGTTCTATATGCACTAAAAACACACTAAAACCCCTCAATTAAATTGTCAACCCGGGGTAAGTAAACTTAGAGTTGTAGCAAAATATATGCCAAGGTAGAAGGGCTGGTAGTAGTATAGTCTAACTAAGGAAGTGACTATCTAAGGGATAATATATTCAAGCAAAGCTATCTAATGAGCAAACCCTACTAAGCAACTTTAAACTATGTAACCTAAGTACTTTTGGGCCAAGGATCGATGGATAGTTCTGGGAAAACAAGTGAAAACCCTACTTGAAGAAAACTAGTTCAATTATAACAATAAGCAAAAGAAACTATTTAAGCATAGCAATAAACAAATAGCAAAAGCAAACTAGTTTAACTAGCCTACCTAAATTCAATGAACAACTATCCTATGAAAGCAAGTAAATAAATAAGCAACTATACTATCAAAGCAAGAATAGACAAGTAAGCAATTTAACCTATTAAAGCAAGTAAACAACTAACTACCCTAGGATAACTTCTACAACAAGTAAACTAAGTAAAAGTACTCAATAAACAACTAACTAAACCAAGAGACAAATGAACTCTATTCTTAATACAACCATTTCTAGTGCATAAAAGGAAATCTATTTAATTGAAAGAAAGAAGAACTAATAACTAACCTTTAATCTATGATAATAAAACTACTCTTTAATCTACCAAAGCAAAAGACTATCTATCCTACAACATCAAGAAAACTATTTTTTGATCTACAAAAGAAAGAAACTATCTTTTAACCTATAAAAACTCAAATATAGTGTTGGTGGTTGTGTGAATATGTTTGGTGTCTTATAATATCTCGATGGCAT
>SNQJ01S0015281.1:18729-36668 GCA_010110895.2 Picea sitchensis | reverse complement strand
TCCTCTCAGAGATTTACTCTTGTGCACACTTTACATTCGAGGATCTCGAATAACTCAGATTCGAGAAGTTTTCTTGAAAAGAAACCTCCTTATGCCCACCTGACGTTCTCCTGCTCGATGCACACCTTGTAAAGCCTACAGAGTATTGAACAACCCTGTGAGTGTCTTCTCTTCTACACTTCTCTTTTCTTAGAACTCGAAATAGAGTTCCCTAGTTCACTCTATGCACTTGCTCGATGCCCTCTTGGCAGAGCTCTACAAAACCTTCAGTAGCTCTGTCTTCTTCCCATGCTTTCGCTGCACAGTCTTCACCTCCAGAGTGTTTAGTAACTCTGAGGCTTCTCCTGAGTTGTGAATTCTCCTGGTGTGCCTTCCCAACACGTTCCCCTCTGATCTCAAATGAGAGATTCAGATACACACTCCTTGCGCTGGCTACAAAACCTCCTCTGTTTTGTTGTGCACTCCTTGCAAAGCCTAAAGAACCCAAATAGAAATCGACAAACTCACAAACATATAGTAAAATCTATTTGTCACATGTGTCTACAACATTCATTCATAAAACATAAACACATGAACAACAATGTGCAGGAAAAACTGTTTTTCTATTAATCTGTATGTCTATACAATTGTTTACAAAGGTTGGACTGTAACAAGTCTCAGCTCTGTCTCTTGAGACCTCTCTGCTCTGGTCTCTCCTCCTAACTCTCTATCCCTAATTTCTTCATTACAAAATGAGGGCTCCCATGATCTTATCCTCAACCACTGTCTCTGAGCTATCGCTATCACCGAGCGGATCCTACGGCTACATTACATAAATGGATGCCCAGTCCTGACTACGTCCTGTGCTTGTTGCAAGCAACCATTAAAGGAAACCTCAACCACTACCTGTACAAAGGCGTGGTTTGGCATTAAAATCCTTACAACATTTATTGAAATTTCGAATTTCAAAATTGAGAGGGCCTCTCCTCTCCCTTTCTCCATTAAATGCATGTTGGATGTGCTGGCTAGCTAGCACTCTTCTGACATGGAGCGATGCTCCTGCATCAGTTGGACTTAGTGCCGGAAGCAAAAACGTGATGGGATTTTACCCTGTAACACCAAAAAACGTGAATTAGATCCTTGGAAACATAAAAATGTGATGAATTATACTCAAGATCAACATAAAACACGAATTATACATACCTGGTGTGGATCATAATGTTTTGGCACAAAATTCTTCAAAAATCTTCTCCAAAACATGAAAAACACATATGTACATTCGGAAAAAGTATCTAATTACTGTCATAAAACTGATCATATCTCGGGCCCAACACTAGTTCAAGTTCCAATAATGAATCTCATGATGATGAGCGAAAGAGGAATGAATTATTTCACATAAGAGGTGTATCTAAACACACTAATATAGATACATTATTTGATCCAGGTTCCCAAGCAAACTTAATATCTGAAGCACTTGTCAAGAAGATGGGTCTTGAAATGAAACCACATCCAAAGCCTTATCCTCTTGGATGGGTATGTGATAAAGAAAAAATTAATGTCACCAAACAATGTAGGGTCAGATTTTCTATAGCTTCAAAGTTGATTGATGAAGTGGATTTGGATGTTGTACCACTTGATATATGTGGCATAGTGTTGGGAAGTCCTTATCTTTATGATAGAAAAGCAGTCTTCTTTAGTCATGAGAACAAATACCACCTTACTAAAGGGGGAATGGAATATATTGTTAGAGCTCATAGCATGAGGGTAAACACAACACTTGTTAGTGCAGGGAAAATGAAAAGACTCATAAACACTAATAAGCGATATGTACTCATGGCCATAAGAGAGAAATATGTCGGAACATTCGACGCTTTCCAAGGATGCGATCCATCTCATAAAAAGGAATTAATTGATATTGTTTCTAATTATGATGATACTTTTTAGGAACCATATGGATTACCTCCTAAGAGGGAAATCCAACATGAGATACATCTTCAACAAGATTCTCCTCTTCCTAATGTGGGCATGTACAGGATGTCAGTTATGGAGATGAAAAAGATCAAGAAGAAGGTACAAGGCTTATTGGATCAAGGGGTCATCAGGCCCAGTTCATCTCCTTATGGTTCTTCGATCGTGATGGTGCCAAAGAAGGATGGCACATGGCGAATGTGTGTCAATTACCGAGCCTTAAATAAAATCATGGTGAAAAATCGATACCCTCTTCCTCGTATAGATGATTTACTTGATCAATTGAAGAATGTTGTTTATTTCACTAAGTTGGATTTGCGCAGTGGATATCATAAACCCAGGGTCGCAGAACAAGATGCATGGAAAAATACCTTTAAAACCAAACAAGGATTGTTTGAGTGGTTAGTTATGCCTTTTGGGTTTTGTAATGCTCCGACAACTTTCATGTGTGTGATGATTGATGTATTCAGGCCTTTCCTAGATGACTTTATGATTGTATATTTAGATGAAATTCTTATTTTTAGCGGGACTTGGGATGAACATGTGGGGCATGTAAAGCAAGTATTGGATACTTTGCAAAGGGAAAATTTGTATATAAAATTGTCTAAATGCGAATTTGGAAAGACTGCACTTGTGTACTTAGGTCATATTGTAGGAGGAGGACAATTAAAAAATGATCCTTCCAAAATTAATGTAATTGTAAATTGGCCTGAGCCAAAAAGTGTAACTGAAGTCCGAAGATTCTTAGGTGCAGTCCAATATTGGAGGAGGTTCATTTCCAACTTCTCCTTTATAGAAGCTCCTTTGCATGCCTTAACCAGTGTGAAGAACACTTTTTAGTGGGAAGGAAAGCAACAAAAATCTTTCGACACTTTGAAGGAGAAGATCAGTACCACACCAGTATTAGCACTTTCGAATCTGCAACAGCCTTTTGAGATCGAGATAGATGCCAACAGATACACCATGGGTGTAGTGTTGATGCAATATCATAAGCCTATATGTTACCACTCTGAAACCTTTAACCAAGCTGTTGTTAAATATCCTACATATGACAAAGTTGTATGCATTAGTCCAGAGGGTAAAGAAATGGAAGCACTACTTGTTAGGGAAGGAAACAATCATACATACAGATCACCATCCCTTACAGTATCTCCAAGCACATACCAAAGTGAAACAATCTCGACACTACATATGTATGGGTTTTCTACAACAATTTCATTTGGTAATCAAGTACAAAAAGGGTACAAGTAACAAGGTAGCTGATATGCTTTCTAGACCTCCTATTGTTGCTTATATTGTTTTGTAGATTACTTCTTTATCTCATGATAGATATGTAGAAGATTGTGCCATCGATGAAGATTTTAAAGAATTATATGAGAAGCTAACCCTTGGTGCACATGTAGAGAAATATTGTCTGTAGGGAAAACTACTCTACCATGTTGGAAAGCTATGTATTCCTACAAGTGAACGAGTCCATGTAATACAATAAGCTCACACTTCTCTTGTGTCTGGGCATTTTGGGGTAGGAAAATCTATGGCTCATTTGCACAGGTTTGTTACTGGCCTCAAATGAAATAAATTGTAACTAAATATGTAAAGGGGTGTGTGATTTGTTCTACTTGTAAGCCCACTAATAGAAACATGGGGCTATACTCACCATTTCTGGTTCCATCCCATCCATGGGAAAGTATCTCCATGGATTTTGTATGGGGTTTACCAATGACCAAAGGGGGTCATGACTATTTGTATGTTGTAGTGGATGGGTTCAACAAGATGTGTATCTTGATTCCATGTAAAAAGAAGATCACTACCGAGAATAATTCTAATCTCTTCTTTTAGTATGTTTGGGTTCACTTTGGGTTACTCACATCCATTGTATCAAATCAAGATTCTCGATTCCTTAGGGACTTTTGGACTAGCTTGTGGAGGATGATGGACACCAAATTGAAGAGTAACACTGCTTTCCATCCACAAGCCGACAGACAGACAGAGGTGGTAAACAGAACAGTGGTACTTTTTCTTCGAGGCTACTGCAACAAGCATCCCAAGTTATGGGATGAACATATACCCTATGTACAACATGCTTACAACTGAGTGTTGCATTCGTCCACTCATAGTTCACCTTTTGAGACATGTTTTGGGTACCTACCCAAGGTTCCTTTGGACTTGATGTATGGGAGAGATGTTGATGTGAATGAAGAATGAACAGAGGATAGAGCCCACAAGTTCATCTAGAGAATCCAACAGATACACCAGGCAGTTAGGGAAAAATTAGAGAAAAGTCAAGCACAGTATGAAGCTCGACATGACAAGCACAGGGTTGATCATCAATTCCAGGTTGGAGACCGGGTATGGATTCACATCAACAAGGAGATATTGAAGGGTGGAGGCAAGAAACTCAAGCCCATTCATTATGGACCCTTCACTATCTTGGATAAAAGTGGTACCAATGATTTTCGTCTGGATCTTCCACCTTACATACAGATTTACTCAGTTGTGAACGTTGATAAATTGATACTTTTTGAGCCTTCCATGATCATGGATCATGATGAGGAAGTTTCAATACCTTCAGTTGATGATTTTTCACCTAAGTACTTGGATGAGTTACAGGAAGATATCATCTTGGACAGGAGGACGAGGAATTCATGTAGGGGTGATGTTGATTATCTTTGAGTAGGCTTAAAGGGAACACATCCAAGAAAGGCAAAGTGGATAGATAAGGACAAAGTGAGGGGACTCTTCCCTCACTCACCTGTTGATTGATGAAACCTTTTGGTGGTCCAAAAATCTCTCAGTGGGAAGGCGTGATCCAAAAAGGATCCATAGAAGGCTAAGAGAAACTCAGAACTCGTAGAGGCAACTCAGGATGCTCAAAATGGCTTTAGTAGGCAGAGAAAGGGAAAAAATTCAAATTTCCCAAATCTCAGTGAAAATGACATGATCGCATGGAGTGCGTCGCAAGATTTCTAATGATGCAAACAGATCGTCAAACAGAGTTACGAATTGAAAGATATTCATGGTCAAATTTTGGTCAACCTAGCCTAGTGAGTAGGGGATGAGTCAGCGTCTGTACAGATGATGTCAAAATCTATACAAAACACATGGCATGAGAAGGAAGGTGAGACGTGTCATGACAACATGGAAACACCAGAGGCTGCCACATGTCACCCAGTTTTGGAGTTTTCAGACCGATCCGTGGACCAATCAAATTGTGCCACGTGGTAGTACGTACAGTCCGTAAACTGACGTGGAATGATGAATTAGAAGGAGAAAACATGGCCCAGTGAGAGGCCGCAACATGGCCCAATCATAGGCTGCCATGTGGTAGGTGGGAAATCCTCATTGACAGTTTGTGAGAAAAAAATTGAAAAAAAATTAGTTTGGCAGTTTCGCCAAATTTGGTGGACCATGCCAAACTTGGCCACTGGTTAATTCGTTGAGATATGGGTTAGCGCCATCGCTAACTATAAAAAACCAAATATATGTTAAATATATATGTTTTAACAATAAAAATCCAAAAAGGGGGAGGCCCGTGGGTTTGACCCCGGGACCTCCTCTCCCATATGCGCCTTAACAAATCCACCTAAACCAACAGGCCACAAGCCACACATTGTAACCAATGTCGAAAAAATATATTAAAAGGTGAAACCAACCAACCACCAAGAGGAGGCGCGCGTACGATATGACCGTTTGGGCACAAAAAATGATGCAGTCCAGTCATTAATGCAGGTTGCAAAGAAGGCACAAAAATTGAGACAAATTTCTTCTTGGGCCTGGGAGTGCTAGAGTTGGATCGAGGCATGGAGACAATAATTTTTTGGTAATTTGATGCCAATAATTGAGTGGTGTTGTACATTTTCTAATCTGAGCATTATTTTTGCAGCTTGATTTCAGAATGAGGTATACTTATGTATTTTTCCAAATTCTTTTGCCGAGTTAATGAAAGAGCCTACCCATTTGAGAGTAGGACCCAGAAATGTAGTCCACCAGGGATGTACTCCGTTATCAAGTTTTTTTGTTCAGATTTGATGCTTATGTCTCTTCATTTTTTAGCTTTTCCTTCTTTAATGGTGCACTTTAATTTACGCTCATTTAATGCAATTCTTTATAAGTTACTCGATGAAAAGATCCCAGTTCAACGCCAATTCTAGAATATTATTTTCCCTTTTCGCCCTAGATGGAAACCTCACTCGAATTTGTTTTCCATATATATAATGTTCATAAAATTCAACTTCTAAACCAGATTCAGGAACACCTTTGACAATACCTTTGTTTTTCATAGTTCGAAGTCCTTTTTCTCCATTGTGTCCCATCCTCTCATGCCATAGCATGGTCAGGTCAATTTTATCATGTCTTGTCAAGTCAGTTTGTACCGACTCAGCCCAAGTGAGGTTGAGTTGAGTCAAATTCGAGTCGAATTCAGGAGAAAAGATTTTGTTGCATCCAATCGAGTCGAAACTCCCTAACAACTTGTATAGGGTTCCAATCCAAACTCCTTTCATTAATACCATTGCATCTCTAACCATCTTGAACAAATCCTTCTGAAACAGAGTGTTCACCCCATCATCACTCATCTTATTGACATATATCATATTTCTTGCCAAACCTGGAATGTGTAGCACACCTGGAATGGTTCTTTTCCTTCCATCCTGTAGTATCAGTTGAAATCTTCCTCGTTCGACAATTTGGTTTTTGAGTTGTCCCCCAAGAAAACATCACCTCCACCATATCATTGATACTTGCAGAAGCATTCTCTATGTGGTGTCATATGATAGGATTCTCTTGAGTCGATCAACCAAACACCTTGATCCGACTCTGTACTAGTCAACACCAGATACACACCACCTCCTTTATCTAGGGTTGTCTTTCTCTCAGTTGACTGCTTCTCGTCAGATCTCGTAATGACTTCCATCACCCTTGACTTACAATCCTTTTTGTAATGCCCAACTTTGTAACATTTCCATCATCTTCTTGTTGATTGAACCGAGGATTTAGATCTACCCTTTGAATTAGAATTTATACTAGAGAATTTGCCTTTATCTCTTTCAATTGGTCGACTTCTCACCACTAAAGCATCTTTGGTTGATCCTTCCATGTTCTTTCTTCTCATTTCTTCTGACAACAGAGAAGCAACCACGTCTTCTAGCACTAGTGTGGTTATATTACTCCCTATAGCCACGACTAAGCTATCCTAGGAGTCTGGAAATGAACATAACAGGATTATACACTTCTCCTCCTCATTGATTTTAATATCCACAAATGATAACTGACTTAAAATAGTGTTAAACGCATTTAAATGCTTAGTCACCGAACCTCCATCACTCATTCTCAGAAGATACAATTTCTTTTTGAGAAACAACTTATTTACCAGAGATTTCGACTAGTATAAGCTTCCCATATTGTCCCATAGTTTCTTGGCTGAATATTCACTTGAGACATTCAACAATACTGAATCTACAAGACAAAGTCGAATCATACTTCTTTCTCTTCTTTCAAGTTTATCCCATTCTTCTGTTGACATTCCTGTCTACTGGGTACCTAGATAGACAATTGTCCATTATTCTCGATCTACAAGAAGATCTTCCATTTTAAGCTTCCAAGGCTCAAAATTATGGCCATTGAATTTTTCTATCTTTATTCTTGAATTGCTCATCATTCTTTACCATGATCTTTAACACAATTTATGACTTACAAATCTTACTGCACCTAGGGTTTAGTTCTCAGATTCAATATTGGTAAATAAATATTTGATGCACTTGTCAAAGCATAACACGACTTTGATACCACTTGTTAGAGCATCTCTAATACCACTTGTTAGGAAATTAGAGATAATTCCATAGTAAACCTAGTAGAGGAGAAGAATAATTTAATCAAGAATGTAAATGACAAAGCAATCACACAATACACATAGATTTTACCTTGGAAACCCAATCCGGTAAAACCAACATTCTTGAGTGTTATGCTCTCTTTTTGTCTTATTCAATTTGAATAAAATGTTACATGTCTAACCTTGGTCCATACCTAAGACACAATCAACATCATACCCTCTTTCATGCACAAGAACAAGCTTGTAGCCAATCTGACTTACATCTACATGACCAACAACCTATGATTCTTACATTAGCCTTTTCGGCCTTACAACATGCCTCTTTATAGGATTTACAACAAGAACCACTCTAAGTAATTGGCACCCAAAAATGGTTATAGATCCATGTAGATCACTAGCTACAAATCCCATAAATCTCGAGATTCTGTTATAGTCGACTCCAAGTCGTATTACCAGTCGACTACCAGTCAACCTTCATTCAGTCACCACACGTTTTCCTGTCGACCTCATGTTGGTTGATCTATTCGACTTGATGGCAATTCCTTTACCATGTAAAACTGCCTCAACCTTTGAATTCAACTTTACCCAATTGACTAACCTCGACCTTTGACTTGTTGTTGATCTAGCTCAGCTTCGAACTTCAATCGATTCACCTCGACTAGACTTTCACTGCAAAGAATATAACAACCCAACATTGGCCATCCTCTAATGGCCTTTTTTTTCTTAAATGTTGCTCATGTTCCTCTTTTTATTTAGAATAGACAATTATATCATCTAAGAACACAATCACAAACTTGTCTAGGTACTCCCTGTACACTCCATTGATCAGGCACATAAAAACTGTTGGGGCATTTGATAGCCCAAATGGCACTATCATGAATTCATAATGCCCATATCTTGTTATGAATGATGTCTTGCTGATGTATTATTCCTTTATCCTTACTTAATGATACCCTGATCTCAAGTCAATCTTATTGCACCTTTCAGTTGGTTAAACAAATCATCGACTCTTGGAAAATGATACTTATTCTTGATATTGACCTTATTAAGTTTCCTAAAATCAATACACAACTTTAAGGTTCAACCCTTCTTCTTCACAAAAAAAAACTAGGGCTCCCCAAGGTGACACACTTGGGAATATATACCCATTTTTTAACAACTCTTCAATATGAATCTGTAACTCCTTAAATTATGGTGTACCCATTATATATGGTGTCTTAGACACTGGGGAAACTCCTGGCACCAAATCAATAGAGAAATCAATGTCTCTCTTTGGTGGAAATCCTGTAATTTATCTAAAAACATCTTCAAAATCCCTCAAGACTGGATGGTCTTCAATGCTTGCCACTTTGTCTTTGGATGCCTCCTCCATATGGGCTAAAAACATCTTACATCCCTTCCTAAAGCTCTTCTTCATCTGCATAGTTGAAATCTCTCTAACAACTACAACTCTTGGAATGCCTTGAATCTTTCCTTGCTTCCCTTCCTCGTCAAGACATGTGGTTGTATTGTTGTAACAATCTAGGACATCATAATGTTTTTCCAACCAATCCATGCCAATTAGAAAATCATATGAACCGAATGGTATGATGTTTACATCCACCTTTGTATTGATTCCATTAATGTTTATCCGATAATCTTTAACCAACTCATTGATTTTTCTCTTAGCCCCCATGGCTAACTAAACTAACCAATATTTATTATACTTACTTCTTTGCAAGTGAAATCTTTCAACAATGTTAGAATTTGTGTAACTATGGCTAGCTCCATAATCAATTAAAATTTCCATGGGCTCATTATTGATCTTACCTTCCACTTTAATCACAGGGGATTGATACTCTACCTGCTTGTTTTCCAAAGCTGCATAAATCCTTCGCATGCTTCCTCCCATGTATTTCACTGTTTCAACCTCTTAAATGTTTTGGACAGTATTTAGTCTTTCTCCTTTGTGACTGAAATCCCTATATAGATGCTTTCCCTCACATCCCCAAAATTGAACATGTTGTTTCCTTGACCTTTTTCCAAATGAATCTGCAGTCTTGTGTTCATTTTGGGCGACTTAAACTTGCTGATTTGCTTGGGAATTATCCTAAAAAAGGGTGGCTTAAAACCCTTCTACCTTTGATCCTTCTTATCCTTCATCTTGTCATTCCAAGATTTTTGGAAAATTGGTCTCCCTTTACTTTGCTCATACAAATGCCTTACTCTCATTATGGTTTCCTCTAAGGTTTTGGGGTTATCATATTTAATCTTATCAATGTATAAAGAGGGTAACCCACTAAGAAACCTTTGGATTTTGACCTTCTCATCCTTGATGAAGTCAACATAATTTAACTATTCAAAAAACCACTTCTCATATTCCTCCATTGTCATGGTTCCCAAATTGAGTTCAAAGAACTCTTTCATCTTTCTTTCATAGTAATGCTGGGACAAATATTTCTCTTGGAAATATCCATTGAAATTCCTCCATGATATTCTTTTCTCATCAAGGTTCTTGGCTTGCTTAAGTTAATCCCACCAGATGGTTTCCTTCCCTTTCAAGTGGTAGGTGGAAATTCTAGCTTCTACCCGAGATGGGTAATCATATAGATGGAAATATTTCTTCATTTCCAACATCTAGGCCTCATCATATTCTCCTTTCTTGTGCTTTCCATTGAAATTTGGTGGCGTAATATTCCCGAGTTCACCCTACAATATGTCTACCTCAGGTCTTCTCCTTTTCCTCTGAAAAAGAGACACAATTGGGATACTCCCTGGACCTAAACTTGCATTAGTTCTCTTGGTGGAATTCCTCGGAGAATGATGGCGTCTACTCATGCTTCTTTACTTCCTATCATTCCCATGATCATCTCTTTTGTTATGGGTCTTGATGCTGATACTTGTCTAGCGCTAGCTTCTTGCTTGGTTCCAGATTCCTTGTTAACTTGATTTTGTAGCATATTTATGCTTTGAAGTATCTCTTCTTGAGCCTTCATGATACTCTCATTATCATCCCTATAGATTTGCACTTCTTTTTTTAGGCTTCTCATAGTTACATTCCTCTGCCTTTCTCTTCTCCCATTAGACTCAATCTCAACATTACCCATGCTGGTATGAAAACCTCTAATTTCTTCTTCATGGATGTAAAACCCTTGAGCATCCTCCATGTCTCTAGTTCTCATGTAGGAACTGAATTCTGCTTTTATGTATCTCTAATTCTGCAAGAATGCACATACACTAATTGTTGTTAGAATTAAGCATATTGGAAAATATATATCAATTAGATTATAGGTCACTATTCGTTTTAAATTATGAAGAATATTAATGCACTACTCCCAAGAAGGATTCCTTAAATGAATTCCTTTTCGAAACAACGTTCCAATGGCTGTTCATTTTCTCCAATCTGAGCTTTGAGCTGTAACATTATGGTGGACAAATAGTGAAGGAATATTCATTAGCATGTGCAACATAGTAGCAATGCTTAACAACTGTCTAATCATTTCTTGATTATATCTTTGTCCTTGATCAGTCTTAATGGATTCACCGCAGATCTAAGTCATATCTCTTCTTCATTTTGAGCTTTCGCATTCTCCAATTTTCACCCCCTAGTTCCACCTCACTCACTTTGCACTTATACTTGGATTCCTTAGTGTATTCACAGGCTCATGGGTGGAGGACTCACAGACTCATAGCCTATATTCATACCTTCCATGAACCTTCCACCAACACTTAGCTTCTTTTTAATTCACAGACTTATAATATTGTAAACTTCCTTTCATAAGTCCGTCCAAGAAGTCTCAACACTTAAATATTTTTCCATCTGCATGCATTTGCGAACTCATAATACTGTAACCTTCCTTTCATAAGTTCATCTGAGAAGTCTCAACACTTAACCATTTTTCCATCTACACATACTCGTGGACTTGCAGGCACATAATATTGTAACCTTCCTTTCATAAGTCTGTCCGAGAAGTCCCAAAACTTAACCATTTTTCCATCTACGCGGACTCACAGACTCATAATATTGTAACTTTCCTTTCATAAGTTCGTCCGAGAAGTCTCAACACTTAACCATTTTTTCATCTGCGCAAACTCGCGATAGCATAACACTTAGAAAATTCCAAGCTCTTACCACAGTTTCGTGGTACTAACAGTTGGCCTACCACATGGCTTCAAATCACCTACCAATTGTCATCCCATCCAACATGTACCTATCACAATGGAAGTACACATATTTATTCTACCATGTTAGCTGACATGTAGCCTCCATGTCATGTCGATGTCATCGTCAGGAAAAGTACCCAAATTTTTTCGATTTTGCTTATTTTTGAAATTTCCAAAGAGGCTCAATTCTTCACATTACCCATGAAATTTCTCTTAATTTTTCTGCAGTAATTTAATATAACAAGTTGCAGACATAATTCAGAATTAATTCTCTACGAATATTCGCTTCAACATTCTTCTAACTTGGCCCATCTAGGCTCAGTGTTGAAAACTAAGCTCTGATACCACTTTGTAACGTTCCCAACCACCTAGGCTAGGCCACACCACACAAAATATCCATTTTTACATCTTTGATACCACTTTGTAATGTTCCCAACCCAACCAAGGGACATTACGGTGTGTAATACACATAAAAATAAAAAATTGTTGCTAACTAAAGTAATTCTTTTTATGTTAGCCAATTTCCTGTAGCTTACAGATACAAATTTAAAACAGATTTAGCTACTGTCTATAACCATAAAAAAAAAATGCATCTAAGGACTGCTAATAGTCAACATGAAATTCATCTAAACCACTCATTACAACAACATATAAGTCATTCTCATTCACGTAGATTTCATGCACAACAATAACACATGTAAATAACTCAATAACAAGATAAACCACTTATCTTTAAACAATAATGGTGCAACTAGTTGCTTGGGATGGACATTCCACCCAACCATAGATTGATTGTTCCAAATATCAACAACCAGTCACCTCCAAACTGAGGCTAGTAATCCAAAAAAGAGGGTGGTATCTCACAGTCCACTCAGAACTAATAAAACTCAAACCTAACTGATATTATCCTACAACCATCTTGATTTTTCTACCAACTCTCTTCCTCCTGACTTGCCCAACCCAAGGAATGCACCATTCATTTATCAGGGATAACCTAAGGGATGTGTCGTCCGTTTATCAGTATTAACCCAAGGAATGTGTCATTCATTTATTAGGGTCTCTCTAGCACAAGTATCTAGGAATATCTTAGTTGGGAACTCAAGGGAACTTCAGGCTTGACAACCTGGCTCTTCAATCTTCATCTCCAAAACGATCCAAATACGTTCCAAATTGCTCTAGAATTCTCCCTCCATGGATGCACCAACTTGAAGCTCTCACCTTTCTCTCTACTTTCTCTCATGCACAACAACTTTTTGTCCAAGAATTGTTGTCCCAAATCATATGGATTTCCTCCCTTTGGCTTGCCTTTCTTGACTCACACTCTTCCCCAAGATGATTGTACTCAACCCCCATGTACCTAATAACTCTAGGATGTGACCACTCACACCCATTCTCTTACATGTATTCAATGATTGGCTTTGGAAACACTCAATCATAAATGGGAAGGTTCATATACAAATAGAAAATTTAGGAAAATGGGTTGAAATAATATACATGGGTATTTCCCCCTTGGACCCCTTTTGTCCATAATCCTAAACACTTCCCCCTCTTGTGGATTAATTCATCCCCCATCTCTTGTCCATGCCTCCTTAGCAAATGTCATCACATTTTATTATTAAAACATAGAGATAAAATTCACATATTACATCACTTGGTTGTAGCCAGATATTATATCCACATAAGCATTAATTAAACTGAGGATTATAGTGGGGATGTTAAAATGTGCATGATTACTAAAAAAATTGTTTCGTTGAATGAAATTTGAGAAAGATTGCAAGAAGAATGGCCTCGAGTATGGAAATGGTGTAATCCCATAAGGAAGATTAATGATTGCTGCTACAAGAGCCAAACATTATGAGAAGGAATCTCATATTGAGAAATTTGAATTTTCCTATGAAATGGATTTGAATTAGCAAGAAAAATTGTTATGATGATATCTCATGATGACTATATGTGTGTGGTACAGATGATATGATGGCCATTGAAGCTGGAAAGATTGAGAATAAGGCCACTGTTAGGACACTGGAACCCTATGATTTCCATTGGGATCCTAGTATTAAGTTGGAACTCTCCTTGCACGAGAATACCTTGGAAAATGATGGATCGCCCGAGGGACTATGTAGTAGATAAGGGGATGCCTAGGATTGAAGGGTGAGCATAGAAAGGAATAGGCAACTTAATAGTGCATATGGCGTAGTGGATGGAATCATGAGGATGTTTTTGAAAGGACAGTGAGCTAAATTATTTCTTGTGGCAGATTTGTTAAGAACATAATAGCCATACATATAAGTATCGAATTTCGATTACAAACTTACTTTTGAATAAATGTTACATTTAAGAGTTGAGAACTTCTATGGAAAATATAATTGTCATATGATAAAATCTATAACATATATATGCTTCTTTATGGTTGTATAGGAACAACTGAAGATCAAATACATGAGTGGGTATTGAAAAGAAGAGAACCAAGAGGAAATGGAGCTCAAGGACAAGGGAATGGAATGATTAAAGTCCTGTGTAATTCTTGCAGCTCACAATAATCAAAGTGGAACTGAAGGATGCAATGTAGGAGGCACATCTGCAATGTGTTTGGATATTCCATTATCATAGCTGGAGTTCCTGGAGCCACAACTCAAAGACTTCCTATTTGACCTTATACTGGAGCCCTAAAAAGAATTAGTACCTCCTAAGGGACTACAGTGTAGAGAATGGGGTACACTTCCTTGGGTTGTGTAGGTTGAGGGGAATGAGATCCTATCAGTTGGAATTGTTGTGGGAATTGACAATTTGTGAAAGTTGTTGTAGCTTGAGTTCCTAGAGCCGCAACTTTGAGACCTTCTAGCTAGTCCGTGATAGAGCCTTGGAGGGAAGTGGTATAGCTCGAGGGATTGCGTGGTAGAGAAGGTGGTACACTTCCTTAGGTTGTTCAGAATGAGGGGAGTGAGAGATAACTAGTTGGAAATTTTATAAGAGTTACTGAATTGTGAAATCATTATATATGATTTTGCGGCCGGAGTTCCCTATGTGTACATGTTTTGGGAAAAAATGCCTATGTGAAAATGTTTTGGGCTAAAGATATTGTGTTGTATTACGATATAGATCCTATATGCCTAGAATTGTAATATTATGTACACATGTATGGTGTTGTTCATGGAGGAAAGTGAAAAAATAACGGGGAGGGGATGTAATATCCCCAGTTTTAATCCTTGCAAATTATAATGTAAATGTGCAAATGCAATTTAGGTTGGTGAGTTGATATGTTGCGTTGAAGAGACTATATTGATTAAGATGGTTGAGGGATGAACTATGTATTTTTTACATTGAAACAATTAATAAAAATAACAATTACTGGTTGTGGTACAAGCCGAACGACCACAATGGGGGGCTATGATTCCACAATAGAGGGGGATAAAGAGGGGTCCAAGGGGTTACCTATTTATATTAATCCAATCCATTTCATTATAATGTTTATTCCCTTAGAAATATCAAAATATATATTAAAGTGATGTAAGAGTGGTAGGTGGGAAAGGTTGACTCACCAATTTATGACCGCATGGACTAAGTACAACCATTGTTTGGGAAATGTGAGAGTCAAGTTTGCATGAGAAGAAAAGGAAATTTGAGTGCCTTACTGGGAAAATTTTTACATGTTTTGTTTGGACAACAAGAGGAGAGATGAGTGTTGAGAAAGAGAATCAACAATGTTGTGTTTGAGAACTTCCATGAGAGGGTTGATTTTTGTGCTAAGAGAAAGGATGTATGCTTGTATTTGATATTTCATGTTGAGGAAATCGATCAAGAGCCTTGAGAAGGATGATGTGAGAACTCTCATAATAGCTAAGAGTTCCTAGAGTCTCTAGCTATGATATTCCTATACAACCAAGTGCACCAGATCCATGGAGGGAAGTGGGAAGGCCCAAGGGACTATGTGGTAGAGAAGGGGGATCCCACTCCTTGGGTTGTGTAGCCTGAGGGGAAGAGAGTTGGTGGATTGGAATTGCTATTGGAGTAGAACCTGGGTTTTGTGTTGTTGAATGTGGAGAGTGGACAACCAAGAAAACCAAACCTCCTTGTGGGCTCATAGCCTCAGCTCGAGGGTGGATTGATGTTGAGATAAAATGAACAACAAGCCTATGGTTGGGAGGAATGCCCCATGTATGCAACTAGTTGGTTCATCTTTAAACATAAAAGGTTTTGGTTGTGTTTTCTATGTTAATTATGTTCTGTATACATTTTATATCAATGTTGTGTGTTTTATTGGTTAATTTCATTCACATTTTTATAAATTGATGTTAATATCATGAGTAATTTAGCACACTATCTATTATTTCAAAGCAAAATTTTAAATGAGTTTTGTAGGATGGGTTCATTACACCTTTCTTAGTTTCACATGGTGATCACTGGTACAATTATTTTTTGACCATTGAAGCTTGGAAACATTTCCCATTCAAATCCTTCAATGGCTTTTGAATCTACACAACTTGCCTCTCCATATACAAAATTTGGAATATTTTGGAAACTGTGCTTTGAAACCATATTTAATTTTCTAAGTCATGGTTAGAAGAATTTGTAGTAAAATAATTCCTAAACTACTAGATAGTTAAAACCTGAAATCCACTCAAAGTTGTTGTTCTAATAATACTAAACTCTACAAACACATAATGAAAAATAATTATAATGGAAACTCAGGATTTTTCTAGATCAAATCACTATTATTAAGCAAAAAGACAAAATTACTGTGTACTTGGGAAATCATTGCTAAAATAAAAACATAAACTTAGTAGATGGTCACTCAAACCTTGTTACTACATTCTCATTGATGTTGAATTGAAATTTACTATAGGAAAAAATACAACAAATTAATTCATTGCTCGTTGTTAAACTGAGTTCCTTGAACCTATCTTTATAGACTAGGAAGAAAAGTAGGTTACACTATGAATTTGGACACTTGCACAACAATTTATTTGTTGGAGATTATCTTAGACATGCAAGCATGCATCTTCGTAGATATTTGCACCTTAACTTTCATGTCCCTTACCTAAATAAGAAAATTCTAATATAATATCCCTTGAGTTAGTGCTATGCCAACATAAAAAAATGCATGCCCCTCTATCTTAAACTCAATTGCACCTTTTAAAAATAGTAAAGCCACATATCAAGGCCTGAGATTCATTTCTTATTCCTTGTTAGGATATTTAAACACTTAGGAGTTAGTTAAGATCAAATTTCTTAAATGTGTCTTTAGGTAAGATGTGTTTCTTTAGTGTGCATTGTAATTATCTAATCCAACGGTTTTGATTATGTTCTAGACATAAAGTGATTTGATGGTTCATCTTCTGCTTGAAAATAATGACTATATTGATCCATTTCACAGGGCATATGAGCTAAATCCTTGAAAATCAAATAATTGGGGGTGACTCTCGCATTGGGGTTATGTGTTGTCCATTTATAGACACCCTTAGGTATGTGTGGTGTTCTCTCTTTCTCAGGCTTCTTTATGTGAAGAGGGGCTTGATCCTCTAGATCTTTCTTACCCTTCTTGGTCGAATATGGATTATCATAATTATGAGATCTTGTCGAAAAATATACATCCATTAGCTTCAAATTGATAAGCATATTTACTACCCCTTGATATCCATCAGACGGAGGAACACTTGAAGTGCCCTTTTGCGGGTTAGAGTTGGAAGAACCACCCTGCAAATTATGCCCTTGTGGAAAGGGATTCTTCAACACAACATGTTGTTGCTGTTGATTCAATTTTATAAGACATTGGGATTCTTCCATCCATGGGAACTGATGCGTAATGTGATCTTCATCACAAATTTTGCAAGGAAATTTCACCTTCCTTTTTTCATCTTTGGCCCCCTCAACATTCTTAACATACTTTTTGTTATTTTCCCCACTACACTTATTACCCTTTCATTTTTCCTTCTCAATGGGTTTTTGATGACCCTTCGAAGTATTCTTTAGCACATAATGTATTTTGGAAGATTGGGTGGTGGGGGTGGTCGAGACATAGGCC
>SNQJ01S0015281.1:0-13710 GCA_010110895.2 Picea sitchensis | reverse complement strand
TTTTTTTTTTTTTTTTTTTTTAAATCAAATTTCTTTGCAGCGGATGTAATTATTTGAATGTTTTGGAAAACATTTGGCCAAAGGCAAAGTTTATGGTCAAAGACCCAGAGTTCCTGAATTCAGGAATTTTGAGTGGCCAAAAGCATGCAGAGATGTTGCCAAGCACAATAATATTGACCCAAAGGTCCGGTGGCCAAAGGCCAAGATCAGAAACGAAGCTCTGATACCACTGTGGTGAACCAAGTTGGTTCACTATGTAAATATCCAATATAAATAGGATAGTATGCAATAATCCATTTAAGGATAGTAAACATATTTAATAATAAATGTATAAGAATGAATAAGATATGATTATGATCTACAAGAAGGATGAGGGCTTGTATATATACCCACGCAGGGGTGCCCTTTCATAAGAGACATGACCTTTCATATGTCATGTCTCTTCATAATTAATTATTACTTATTAGTTATTTATATTTACATATTGTATATATTTATGTTTGTTACACCTATGTGGATATACCATGTTTATCGAACATGGTATCAAATCCCCTATGAAGACTCACTCTCATTGTTGATCAAGATCTTGAAGTTGTGTCAGTACAAGAATTAAAGGACTTCTATATTCTACTATTTTTGAGCATTTATGGATCTATATAACCATTCCACTTTGTCCAAAGAACTTTTTTCAGTTGCAAATATTTTTCGTTTCATCCAAAAATGTAATGTGCTTAACCCTAAAACTTTAGAGCAATCATATAAAATGTAGTGCAAAACCCAAGAACTCAAGAGAAAATAGATAAACCTTGAGAAATATCTTTTGATAATAAAAAAAAGAGATCTATGTTCACTTGCCTCTTCAAGGGGGAAATCTCCAAGAGAAAAAATCAAAACACAATAACAATTCTTTACAAAACATCACATAACTTTCTATTCAATATATAGCTATCCATAGAGAATCTTAACTACCTATGTGCCCACTTATAATGAGGGCTTACTGTACTAATATGGGCCTTATTAATAAATACGACTATTTTTACAATGAGTGACTACTAACTAAATATTTAGTGGGTCTTATTCAAGTAAGGTGGCCTCATACATTAATAAAGTATCCTAAGTATGGGGGTTAGGATAGGACCCTAACATGCCTTTCCCCTTCAAAAACAATGTTTTCCTCAAGGATGAAGGTGAGGAAATTGTTGTAGAATCATTGTTACTTCCCATGTGGCATCTTATGGTAACATATATTTCCACCAGATCAATACTTCTTTGATTGTGCACTCGTGCAACCAATTCTCTCTAGAATCCAATATTTCTTCTGGTTGGAGCCAAATGGAACCTTCTTCATCAATTTCTAGTAGGTTGTTCTACACTTTTCTTCCACAAATTTCTTCAAACATGACACATGAAACACTGGATGGCTATTGGAGTGTGGTGGAAGAGCAGCTTGTAGGTGACCTATCCAATGTGTTATATGATTTGATAAGGACCATATAATTTTGGATCTATCTTTCGGGGAACTTTATATTTGATTCATGTCTATTTATAAGGATGAAATGGAAGAAACACTTGATCCCCTTTAGCAAAAGAACATTTGGATCTATGTTGATCATCTTGTTGTTTAATTCGATTTTGTGTCATAACCAAATTATCCTTGAGGATACAAATAATGGATTCTCTGGTGTGAAGCATTATATATATTGCATGAAACTTAGAGGTTCCTCGTACATATGATGCTACTGACTGGGGGTTTTGGCCATAAACAACTATATATAGTGTCATTTTGGTAGTTGCATGACAAGTGGTATTGTACCACCATTCGACAACATGAAGTGATTGTGCCCATTAGTGTGGATTTTTATAAGCAAATCATCTCAAATAGGTTTCTAAGAAATTCTTGACCACTTCTATTTGGCCATTAGTTTGAGGATGATATGAAGTGAGCATATTCAACTATGTACTTGAAATTTAAATAGCTCTTGCTGAAATTTTCCAGTGAATGTGGGGTGTTGATCCAAGGCAATGGAAGAGGGAATACCGTGCAACTTAAATATTTCATCCATGAATACCTGAGAAACTGAGGAAGGAGTGAAAGGATGAGATAGGGAAAAAATGAGTATCTTTTAAAATATGGTCGACAACCACCATGATGACAAATTTGTAACCTGTTTTTGGGTGTCCCGTGATAAAACCCATTGAGATTTTTGTCTAGATCTATGTTGGGATTGGTAGTGGTTGAAATTCCCCTTGTATCTTCACCATCTCTCCCTTGTTTCTTTGTAAAGTGTCATAGGATGATACAAAATCTTGGATATATGTTCTCATGCCATCCCAAAAGAATGAGCACTTAGTTCTTTCATAGGTTTTATGAAAGATAGAGTGACCTTCTATTGGTGATGAATGTACCTCCTCTAATACTCATTATTTTAGGGCTGAATAGGTTGCTATAAAAATTTTCCCTTTATACATCAATGCATACTTTTTCCATGTATAACCTTTAGGTGGGGTAGGATTTTCCTGAAGCCATTGGATGAGTTGCCTTAAAGTATTTTTTTCCATCCATACCTTACAGGATTCTTCGAGCCATCCTAGAATTGGTAAGGATAAGGAAATGAGTGATCCATCCTCCTCAAATTGTCTCGATAAAGCATCAACTACAACATGTTATTTACAGTTCTTACATATCATCTCATAATCATACACCAACATCTTAGTCACCCATTTATGTTTCTGTGTTGAAGAAAGCCATTCTTTGAGGAAGTACTTTAAACTGTGATGGTAAGCCTCAATCTAAAAATGCCTCCCTATGAGATATGGGTGTCAAGTATTCACTACATGAAGGATAACTATCATTTCCTTATCATACATGGATTTTTCCAAATTATGGTCACACAACTACTTACTGGTGAATTCCAAGGGACATCCTTCTTCCATCAAGACTGCTATGAGACCTCTACTTGAGGCATCACATTCTAAGATAAAAGTCTTAGTAAAATTAAAAAAAATGGACTAGTGTACATGGAATCCTTTAAAGTAGTGAAGGATGGTGTTTCTACCTTTCTCTAAAAAAAGGAATTTATTTTAAGGATTGAAGTTAGGGGAGTTGCAGTTTTGCCATAATTTTTCACAATTTTTTTGTAGTATCTTGTAAGTCCTAAGAATCCCTGTGATCTCTTTATTATTTTAGGATGAGGCCAATCTTTCATAGCCGCCACTTTCTTGGGATCAACTCATACTCCATCATGACTTACAATGTGACCCAAATATTAAACCTCAGGAGCCCCAAAAGCACATTTGGAACACTTCACGAATAATTGGTTATCCCTCATTGCAAGGACTTATTGACATGATCTATGTGTGATTCTCATGATTTATTGTAGATCATGATACCATTGAAGGATACCAACACAAAAATGCATAGGAAGGGTTTGAAAATATTGTTCACATGGTTCTAGAAAGTGGATGGACAATTACAAACACCAAAAAGCATCACTAGAAACTCATAATGAATTTTGTGTGTTCTGAAGGATGTATTAGGGATGCATATCTCTTTAATATTGATTTGGTGGTATCCTAAATGTAGATCAAGCTTAGATAAAAACTTGGCTCCATGAAGTTCATCCAGGAGATCGTTAATAACTAGGATAGGAAATTTGTCCTTGATCATCAACTTATTGAGAGCCCTAAAATCATGATACATGTGCCAAGTGCCTTCCTTCTTTAACACCATGATCATTGGTGATGAGTAAGGGATTGTACTAGGACGTATGCCCCCCACCTCCAATAGTTCCTAAATGCTATTTTTCTACTTCATTCTTTTGTGCAAAATGGTGTCGATAAGCACATAAATTTGGTGGTTGATTTCTTGGAATTAGGGAAATACCATGGTCGTGTTGTACGTGAGAAGGGGGTAAAACCTTTGGTGTCTCAAATACTTAATTATGTTTGTCAAGGACCAACTACAAGTCTCCATGGATTTATTATGTCAAACTTCCAATAACTTGTATGACATTAAATTGGGAAACAATGATAGAGTGGTATTTCTCTAATAGCTTCTCCATACGATGAGAGATGGCTATTTCAGGAGGGTCTGCTTGAATCCCTCAAAGGGTGTGTACATGAACCTCTTTATTGAAACTCATATATAGTTCCTTGAAATCCATGGTGATTGGTTCCAATGTGCATAGACATTATTCCCCAAATACTATATCACAACCACCCATATCAATGGAAAATAGATGGGTTTTGAGATGATAGTATCCCATCTAGAGTTTGACATTTTCACATTTGTCCCCACATTTAATCATACTTGCATTGGTGATCATGATTTTAAAGTTGTGCATTGGGTGTACAAAATAATGGGTTTCTTCTACCACTCACCTGTGAATAAAATTGTGAGTATTTCCATTGTGTGATATACCTAGAACAATTAACATAAAAATAAAATATATTGCACAAGTAACATGAACATCAAATATAGAGAAACAATATAGAGAAGAAATTAAATATTGATATCACATAAAACTTAGTCCACATGCCTCTTTGAGGGGGAAACCTCCAAATGTGCAGAGCTCTCTTACAATAATCCTCAACAACTTACAATGGAGAGATGCATTCTTTAAATACAATTCACAACCAAAAATACCATGGGTCAATACCATGGGCCAATACCAAGGGCCAATACCATGTTTTATCCATAACTACTTTATAACATTCCACTGACCAACCTCTTAACTACTTATGGTCCCGATAATAATGAGGTTTGACCACTTATTACAATGACAACTAACTAATGACCAACTACGAGGGGTTAGGGACGGATCCTAACATGCCCTCCCCCTTCAAAATCAACATTGTCCTCAAGGATAAAGATGTGGAAATTGTTGCATTATGGAAGTTGGTTCCCACATTGCATCCTCTGGAGAGGTGTCCTTCCATTTGATTAACACTTATTTGATAGTTCGACCCCGCAGGTGACGCTCTCACATGTTGAGGATATATTCAGGCTGCAACTAAATGGAGCCTTCTTCATCTAGTTCAGGTAGGATGGTTTGAACTCAACAATTATGACCCGCCACTTTCTTCAAACATGAAACATGGAGCATCAGATGTATTTTGGATGCAACTAGAAGTGCAAGTTTGTAGGCAACTGGACCAATGCGTTTGAGAATATGATAGGCAGTATAAAATTTGGGTGTCAACTTGTGATGGAACTGAGCTTTGAGTGATTTTTTCTTGTAAGTTTGGATTCAAAGAAAACCACCTGATCACCCTCTTGGAAAACCATTTCGGAGCATTGCTGGTTAGCTTGTTGTTTCATATGATTTTGGGCCATGTGGAGCTTTTCCTTTAGAGCCACGAGGATAAATTCCCTACCTTGCAACAACTTGTCAATAGCCTGGACATTTGATGTTCTTGTAAGATAAGAAGTTATTGTAGGGGGTTATTGGCCATACACCATTTCATATGGTGTCATTTTGGTGGTTGTATGATAAGCAATGTTGTACCACCACTCTTCTAGTGGTAACCATTACACTCACTGATGTTGTTTGTCTGAAACAAAAAAACACAAGTAAGTTTCCAAACACTTATTGACCACTTTTGTTTGGCCATCTGTTTGTGGATGGTATGTTGTGCTCATGTTCAATTGTGTTCCTTGTAATTTGAACAATTCCTACCAAACGACGTTGGTGAAGGTCGGGTCATAGTCGGATACAATGGATGTTGGCATGCCATGCAGCCTGAAAATATGATCAATGAAAACTTGTGCAAGTAGAGATGGCATAAAAGGGTGTGGTAAGGCACAAGAATGTGCATACTTGGAGAGCGGTCGGCCACTACCATTCCGACTGAATTGTTACCTTCTTTGGGAAGTCACACTATAAATTCCATGGATATGTCAGTCCAAATAGAAGTTGGAATGGGTAAAGGTTGGAGATCTCTGGGGGTCTTGGAAGTTTCACCTTTAGGTCATTGACAAATATCACATTCAGTGACAATGGTGAGTATATCCTTCTTCATACCTTCCCCAAAAAAGGAGTGGAAAGCACAAGCATAGTTCTTTTGGAAGCTTGAGTGAACTACAAAAGAAAAAGAATGAAACTTATTTAAGATCCCTGGCTTGAGTGTTGAATCTAGAGACAGAACCAAGCGATCCTTATATCTGAGTACATTGGCTTGCCAAGTATATCCTGTGGGAGGACTAGTGTTAGTTTTAAGTCGCTAAATTATCTAGGAGATAGTGGGATGGGAAAGCCATTCACACCGAACTTCATCAATCCAATGAGGGAATGGTAATGATAGAGAAAAGAGGGAACCTTCATCTTCATATTGTCTAGACAACGCATCGACCACAACATTGTCCTTTTCTTTCTTATAGATGATCTCATAATCATAGACCAATATTTCGGTCAACTACTTATTTTGTTCTAGGGATGACAATCTCTACTCGAGGAAATAATTGAGACTATGGTGATCGTTTTTTATATGAAAATGATGCCCCAATAGATATGGTCACCAAGTATGCACAATATGGAGCATGCCCATCATTTTCTTTTCAAATGTAGATTTTCCCAAATTGCAACCACTCAAATCATGGCTAGTGAAAGCAAGAGGTCGATTGTCTTGACTGAGAACTACACCAATGTCAGTTCCTGAAGCATCTGATTCAACCACAAAAGTTTTGGTGAATTCGAGGACTTCTAAGATGGGGGTAGTACACATGGTTTGCTTCAAATCTAGGAAGTTTTTCTCTGTTGTAGGGGTCCACTGAAATGCATCCTTCTTAAGAAAGTCCATCAATGGTCAGGAAATTTTTCCATAATGGTGGAAACATTTTCTGTAATATCTTATGAGGCCAAGGAAACCCCAAAGGTTTTTCAAGGTCTTAGATGCCTTGAATCTTGTTGGGGAACACACGTACTCTGTCACGACCTACAATGTTTCCCAAGTATTCAACCTCACTTGCCCCAAAAGAACACTTGGAATTTTTGATGAACAAGTGACGTTCTCGTAACAATTGGAGTAGTTTGTACACATGTTGAAGATGTGAATACCAAGTGCAGTTGTAAATAAGAATGTCATCAAAGAAAACTAGAACAAACTTCCGAAGGTAGGGCTTCAAAATTTTATTCATGAGACTTTGGAAGGTAGATTGAGCATTGTAAATCCCAAAAGGAATTACCAAGAACTCATAATGGCCTTCATGAGTTCTAAAAATAGTATTCAAAATATCTGCTTCCTTCATCCTAATCTGGTGATAACCAGAGTGAAGATCCAATTTGGTGAAGAAACAAGCACCTTGGAGCTCATCCAAAATATCAACAATGATAGGAATGGGAAACTTATCCTTAATGGTGAATTTATTAAGGGTGCGAAAATATCGACATGCGCTAAGAACCTTCTTTATTTAGGACCATTATAACATGGGAGGAGTATGGACTAGTAGATGGGTGAATTACCCCGACTTTTAATAATTCTGCACTATTTTTTTATTTCATTTTTTTTAGCAAAGGGGTACCTGTATGGGTGTATATTGGGGGGATGACTTCCCAAAAGGAGAGGCATGTTGTGATCATGATCTCCACAAAATGGGGGTAATTATGTGGGTGTATCAAAGACTCGGTGGTTCTTGTCTAGGATAGATTGTAGGTCAGGATGAATTGCATGGGATGATGGCTCTTATACCTAGATGGAATTAAATTGGGAAATGACACCATGATGACCTTTCTTCAGGAGTTTCTCCATTCAGTGAGAGATGATAATTTCTTGGGACCTAGCATGCAATCCGTGGAGGGTATAGGTGTGAGACTCTTGAGTAAAGCACATATAACTCTTGATAATCCATGGTAATCGGTCCCAAATTGTGCAACCATTCAAAACCCAAGACAATATCATAGCCACCTATGGAAATGGAAAACATGTGATTTTTCAGGGTATAATCGCCCATTTGGAATTTGAAATTCTCATAGCTTCCCCCACATTTCATTGTACCACTATTAGCTATGATAATTTGAAAATTTGAAACTGGTCGAATAAAACAATTGACATCCTCGGCAACCCTGTGATGAATAAAATTATGGGTGTTGTTTCTATCAATCAACACTACTATCGGTCTCTCTTTGATGTAGCCTTTGATCTTTAATGTCTGTGGAGAAAAAATACTAGCAAGGGAATGGAGAGAGATGGTGGGTTCTTTCAGTTCCACAGGAGGGGAAACAACTTCTGAGAGGGGTGGAGGGGGCTTAGTATCTTCTGGCTTGGGGGCCTTATTTGACATTCGGTCTTCTAACCCATCAATCTAGAAGAACTTTTGTTCATGACATTTATGTCCCGGTGTATATTTTTCATCACTGTAATAACAAAGTCCTTATTTCCTACGTTCTTCCATTTCTGCTGGAGATACCTTTTGAACCTTCAAGGTTTGAGTGGGAGCAATGTTAGCCCATGGATGAGGATGGTTGGGGACTGAAGAATGAAGGGGTTGTTCCTAAAGAATGGTCTCAACTTCCAATGCTAATTTGAACGCTTGCAACCAAGTAATAGGATGATGCATGCAAACAAGAGCATGAAATTCCTCCTTTAATACACTTATGAAGCAGTTAAGATAGAATTCATCAGATAAGCCCTCAATTATGATAGCCAACTGTTCAAATGTTGCTATGAAATTGACGATCAACCCTATTTGTTTCAACTTGGTGAGGTTCCCCAAATGATGAGATTCCTTATCAAAACGTGCACAAACATCTTTAGTGAATATGTTCCAATTAGGATATCCTGGATAACATTTCTTATGCCACTGCCACCATTTCCAACGTTGTTGGTCTAAGTAAATAATTCCTACATGGATTTTGGTCTCATCATATCGAATATCATGGAGGGAGAAGTAGTGTTCCATTTGGGAGACCCACCTAGCTGGGTCAGATCCATCAAATTTATGCATATCCACTTTTGGAAACTTATTTAAGGAGTTTGGAGAACCCCAAGGGGAATGTGAATTATGTGTGTTCTCATAATGAGAGGAGTGAGGGGCTTAAGAGTGGTACTCTCGGTGCTTACCCTTTTCAAGTAATCCAAGGTGTTGGGAAATGACTTGTAGGTGGCTCTTTATGTCATCCATGTCTTGAAAGTGCTACTTGAGCTGGTAAAAATCCCCCAAGTTCCATTTGATCACATAGACATCTTCAGATAGTTGGGTGACTTTAGTGTCCCACTTGCCCCCAGTGTGAGAGCATTTGGAAAGGACCATTGTGGAGGCTTAGGGAGAGTGCTACCACAATAATCAAAATGAGATAATAAGTCTGATGGGTAGGTGCTAAATAAAGGTGTCGACAAGGAGATTGGGTCCCCAAAAAGGATTAAAAATGATAGGTATGACTGTGATCAAAGATAAAAGAGGAAGCCAATGGGATAGGTCACAAACAAGGGGTAAGGGGATTGGGTACAAAAAAAGTAACAAAATTTATAGGTATCACGAAGATCAGAGCGAAAAGAGGAATCCAATGGGGCAGTTCTCAAATAAGGATGTTGTCAGGCCCCTCTCTTTTTTTTTACTCCTACGGAGTTATACTCTGATCTGAATATTTTTTTAGTGTCAGAATGTCCAAATTCTTAACAGGAATAAAGATGTAGGAATTTTGCAACTAGAATGCAGGAGGCAAAGTTGTGTAGAAATAGATCTTGTATGTGCTCTTTGTGTGCTGGTATTTTTCTATTATGTGTTTCTCCCAAGGGTTACATTTTGTTTAAGGGTTCCTACAGACAAGGGTTTTCCCTGTGCTATAGCTCTCAGATATACATGTGTGATCGACAATAGTACTAAACCCAATATATCATGGCACTAACTAAGGAGGCTCGATTGTACCCCTACTACTCGATTACCCAGGTACTAGAGAGTATCTTCTCGAGTGTTGTTCTCGATAGCACTATAGCAGTCAAGAAGTCGATTGGTTGAGCTAGGAGGATTCTAGGCTGCCTAGGGAAAGTATGTGCACAGGTGTTGTCTAATGCACTACCACTCGAAGGGGTACCAACAGAGGTTACAAGGGTGTCAAAAATATGTGTTCTTAAGTACCACTTGTATTTCCTATGTGTGTGCTTCCCCAGCCGCGGATTTTTGCGTTGAACGACAGATCTCTGTGGTTTATCAATGCTCGAACACATCGCTACCATGGAAAAAAAAATCACCCACACTTCCTGCCCAGGAAAGTGCTCTAATACCACTTGTGATATACCTGGAACAATTAAAAGAATAAGTAAATATACTACACAAGAGACAAGAACATCAAATATAGAGCAGAAATATAGAGTAGAAATAGAATATTGATATCACATAAAACTCAGTTCACTTGCCTCTTCGAGGGGGAAACATCCAAATGAGCAGAGTTATATTACAATAATCCTCAATAACCTACAATGGAGATATGAATTTTGTTGATGGGTCTTAAATCCATTGATTCAACAGTAGGAACCAAACCCGCCACCCAGGCCCAATTAGACTCTGCATCATTTGAAGATGGAATGGTTCTCTAGATCTTGCGATCCGACCAAATTATCGATGGGCTTTGTGTTTTCTTGTGAAGACCCTTCCTTCAGTTAGGACTATTCTCTTATGTATTTTATCTTGGGTGGGACTGGTATGAGAGATGCAAGCTAGTATAAACCAACTTGAAAACAAACAAGATTAATTTTTAACTACTGGGGAAGAGGCTGATCTTGGGATAACTCGTTGCTCAAACATGCAGACAATGATTCTATACCACAGGTCTAGTACTAATACATCAACCATGTGAGCATCCAATTAATATCTGAGAAACTAATTATCAGAAAAGAAAGCACATATGTAATAATATAACAAGCAACAAAATAATTCGTCTACCACAAGCATTCATCACATAATAATACAACAATTCATTTTCATCATTAAAGCCTAGAACATTAAAACATTGCACCAGATAAATTGAAAACAAAATTAATTGCTCTTACTCATTACTGCATCATTCATGAAACATGATAGGAAGTAGTTCTTCTCCAAGTCCAATCACATGAATTTGATGAAAATAGTTTTTCTTTGGTCCAAATGGACTTCTCAATTCATAGCAGCTTCAAAATAATTCTTAACAACCAAAAATAAAGAGTTCTTACAACAACCATCAACCTGTCACTAATTGGTTGATGTCTTTATTTATAATATAAAGTTTATATGAAATTAATGGCTAAGTGTAGTTTAAGAAAAACAAAAAAATCGCCATGTGGCGTCATCTTCCAACAATTTCTTTAATAGTAAATCCAATATATCTCTTGAAAAGGGTGAGTTCTCTCGTATTCAGACCAACTGATAAACAGTTCTTCAAAATTTTGGGCCCATGGAAATCTGTTTTGTTCCATCAGAGCCACATCTATTCCCCTGATGTCCACTGCATGCACTGGATAATTTACTAGACTGGAGTCCAACTTCTGTAGCATGGTTCAGGCTCTGATTGGATGTTTTGCAAATCTTTTCACTTGCCCTGGTCTTTCATCGGTCATCTTTGCAAGTTCTTCGGTCCATAGCGAATATTGTTTGGCATGCGACTCCACTATGTCACTCAGGTCGACGAAGTTGTCGGGGGTACCAAACTTGGGGAGTCTGATATATTTCATTACTTTATTAATTTATCTGGAGGAATAAGTTGGCTCAACCTCTACTTGTAGGCCCGACCTCTACTTGTTGCTCGTTGGGGATTTGAGTATTGGGAAGAATAAATACGTCGGGTACATACTCGTTACTTAATTTATCGTTGGCCACAGAACCGTTGATTTCCTTTTGCGGGGATTCTTTCTTTGGATCCTTCGGTTCGGGCTTATCCTTCAGATCTGCTTCGGTCTCCGATGTATTGGGACCCTTTGTTTCGAGGCCACTTTCGAATTTTGTTTCCTTTTGTGGGACCTCTTTTGCTTGAACTTTGGGCTCCAGAGAAGAAGTCTTCTCCGAACCCTTTTCCTCTTGGACACGCACAGGGGTGTCGTGAGATGACTCCGGGCTCTCATCGTCACTATATATATTTATAATTTTTCTCAGAGGATTAGGCATGCATGTTCCTACCGACACCCTGCTTGTCTCTAGTTGAGTCATCCCAGCTGTCGGTGGTCTTGTCGATGATGCAGTGGATTCTGAGCCATCCGACCCGTTGATGTTACCAAGGTTTGTGAAATCGGGGACGCCTGGCTCCGTTGGGCCTCCTTCTCGGATATCAGTTGGAAGCCTAGGTGTTATGGTGAGGTATGGGTTATCATGCATCTGCTTCATTAGCAGCTAGGCCTACTGCCACAGAAGTCCCCCTGTCCCTTGTTCAACTTGAATCTCGGGGGAATCTCTTATTTGTACTGGAGATTCCTGATAAACTTATGCCACTTTGATGGCTTCTTGGGGGTCACCCACCGCTTCGCCCGGTTCCGATGCTATCATCCCTTATCAGGTCCTGAGAATCACTTTCTCCAAGGACGTCACTTGCTCTTCCCAACTCATAGCCTTGAACTGGGCTGTTCCAGGATCAACCATCCTTGCCGCCACCTCATTCCAGTCTTGATCATTTTTGGTGAAAATTTCATCTTCAAACTGGTCATGGGCATAAGGCCAACATGATGATACCTGCGATGCATGTTTTAGGACCAAAACTTTGGGATTGTGCTTGCGAAAACGACCAGTTTCGGATCAAAATTCCAATTGACTTAGCCCTTCTTGCTTAGCATGTGCGGTGTCTTTGACCATGTAAAAGCCAATATGAAACCCATAAGGTATCAAGTCTCGCTTCTTGTCCTTTACCAAAGTGGAATTATAACCTTGCAGAATGGTCTAATAGCAAATTTCCCCTAACACTAGTCGATCGGGGACATATATAGGTAATAAATGGGGTGCCCCTGAGGCATCAAAAACCCTGATGTAGGTTTCGCGCTCATCTAGATACCAGTGACCTACTTTCGATATAACCTTTTTTGCTTCATTCGACAGCCTTGGGAATTCTTTCTTGAACATCAAAAAATAAATGCGTGCAATAAACTGGTCACAGATAAGAGAATAGGATTTCTTGTACCTGCTTTCTCATAGAATGCTGAAGTATACATGGTCTGGGAGCTCAGAGGAGTGCCAGTGTAGGTTCATTCTAGAGAAAATGTTCCTGGCGTGGATGGCGTCCAGTAGATACAAGGCCATGTAGAAGGAGAGGGATTCTCCCTCTTTCGACATATGGGCTTGTCGTATGCAAGTGCTCAGCTGTTTGGAGATGATGGCACCCAAATTAAAGCTCGTGCCTAAAATGGATACCGTATAAGCTAGAGGCATCCAAGCCTCTGAAAACTGGGAGAAATCTTTCTCCCCATGCAACTTGTAGAGAAGAGCCATCAGGTATATGTATGGTTCCCTTAGATTGGCCGTCAGATACTAGCTGGAAGTCCGTTTCATGAATTTTTTGTCTTCCCTCCACCATGACGCCATGATTTTGCTGGTGTCGTGTGCTGCATCGAAACTTACAATGAAATTGGTGCTCAACTTTTCTTTCGGCTCCCTGAGATTGCAATAAATCTGAACCTATGATGGCAAGAAAACCCTGACACACTCTCCGTTATCATCATTAATCAAACATTTTTGTGCATCAATGTGGTCAATGAGCCACTTTAGGAGCTCAATGCAAGGAAACACTAGAGTCTGACTTGTCACCATGTGAAGATATGCCC
>SNQJ01S0015280.1:92885-103805 GCA_010110895.2 Picea sitchensis | reverse complement strand
TATCCTACTAAGGTAAGATCGGATTGTGGGTGTTCATAAAAATTTTGGTAACATGAAGAGATTAAGAATTAAATAAAATGTGTGGATGTAAAACATAAAGAGATAATTAATTACTTTGACTTATGATAGTTTAAAAAAAATAAAAAAAAATACTAAATTAATAATAAAAGGGAAGGGAGGTTAACTTGCACAATTGTCATTTTTGGCTCTAATAAAAAGGGGAAAGAAGGAAATAAAAAAATTAGGAAACTAGGGAATGATGCAACATAAAAAGGGAAAGAGGGGAACTTATGGTAAAAAGCAGGAGATCAACTTAGTAAAGAATCTGCATTTAAAGAACATTCTAAATTGAACTAATGTAGCAACTTCATAATAGGGAAAGCCTTTAAAACCTGTAAGGGAATCTAGGGACACCTAGGAGTAAATTTAGGAGTAACTCTAGGTGGGTGAGGGAAATGAGACAATTAATAAATTAAAGAAAATAATTATTGGAGTAATGTGGGGGATGGGTGACACTTGTACAAAGAAGAATTTTTTAGGAATTTCTATTAAAACTTAAATTAAATGAGATTTAGGGAAAGAATGGAAGTTCAAAAACTCTATAAAAGAGAGGGAGGAGAAGGAAGGAGGGGATGGGCTATTAGTGTAACGTTATGCTGTAGGAATAGTGACTTGACTGATTTACTTGTGGGAGTTGGGATTTCCCAGCTCGGAGAGGAGTGGTAGCTCGACCTTGCGAGTTGAGCTGGGAGCTAGACGTACCATCTGAATAGTGTGTGGCACCTTTGCAGCTCGGGGGGCTAAGGGGGAAGAAGAGTACCCCTAGCATTGGCTGGGAGGTACTGGTGAGGTCTCGACGGTAGGCGAGAGGGAGCGGCATTGAGCGCACAGATGTCATTCAAAGCGGGTGATCAGGCAATGGTACGCTCTTTGATTTTTAGAGTATAATGCACTAGGATTTATGATTAGATATGCATGTGTATTGGGTAATCTGTATGGAATAATATTCACTTCAGTCGGTGTTGGATCTCGTTGGATTGAATGGTTTTTCTTTATTTACTTACTCTGGAAATTTTTTGTGTATTTAGCATTGCTGTAAAATTTTTACTATGTAAATATTACTATGTGAATGGTAACTATACTGTGTGAATATTGATGTGTAAACTCTAGTCTTGCGCCCCATCCCTTAAATGGTGAATTTCACTGGGTAAAGATCATGCTGGCATTTGGTTCTGGCATTTCATTTTTGTATTTACTGACTGTCTATACTCATTCGCCAATGAGCCTTCTGTTTCAGATAATAGCTACCAGACTTGTCTTCCTTCAGAAGATAAATGAGCCCTTCTGGAACTGTAATGGATGTAAAAAAAAATGTTGATATACTGGTAGTGTAATAGATTTAAATCAAGTCCAGAATAACAATCTAATTCAAATGTTCCAACATTCTCAATAATTTGCTCAATGAAATCTCATCTCACTAGTCTCTATTCTGTGATCTAACCACACTTCAATTTGCAAGATCAATTTCACTTTTTTGATAGGAGCAGGCCCGTGATCATAAAAAGATCCCATTTGCCAATTTTTGAAAGATTGTCGCCGAGATTGCATTGTTGACTCTGAAATAACATGATGTGGGATTATTGTGTTCAATGAATCGTGGATCTGCCAGTGAGAAAGCCACGCTTTGGTAAGATGAATTCAAGAAAAAGGTGTTGAAATATGTAATCTCATTATTTCTTAAAAGACTCTTTATTTTAATAAAACGTTTTCTTGTCCTTGCCTACGTTTTTTCCTGGGGATGTGACTTTTCAAGTTTTATCTCATTGGAAACATTCTTTCCTCCCTGACTGCAGTTGGGTTTGCATTGATTGACTGAACCCTTCTTGTTGTCACAGATCCCTTACCTGCTAATACCCTCATTTCTACCAACGATTTCATTGCAAGATTGCAACCACGATTTGGCTGTCACGAAATTAATGCTGGCGTGTGAGTCAATAATCAATTGACAACGCTCTTATTTTTTCTCCTTTAGTTAAATCGCTACCAAGATGTTTTTATTTATTGGTTGAATGACCTCGGGGAATTCTAAAAATGAAGGACTGAACTTGTTGTACATGCCCTCGATTTATGCTGCTAAAACTGATGAATGTATGCTGCCTCAATTGACCACGATTCGCGCTTCGAAACGTGTCTGAAATTGTCATAAATGACCATTAAATGCCTTTAAACTATGAGTGTGTTTTGCCCTTCAATGTTGGACTGTGTTGTTCTTTGGACACGTTGCCTTAAAGGATTGCCTGAGCGTTGCGGTTGAATGGACGAATTTGCCTCAATTGTTGAATGTGTCATAACCTGTAGATGACTACAGTTGGGCAACAATGTCCTCAGATACACCCCTGGTTTTAATGTTTCTTTTATCTATCCTTAGGGTTAAACTTGGGTGGACAACAAGTGTAAGAGTCAGCAGGTTCTTCATTAATGTTAAGAAAACTGTTAGATAGCATTGGTAAAGAAATATTGTTAGAATGTTGATTATTCACATTATATTGAAATTGGTAGCTTTATATTTATATTTGCTAAATGGTTAATGCAAATTGTGTTAGATTATATCTATAGTTAATTTAGACTTGCTAATTGGGATGGTAGTAAACATGCTTGAATAGAGTAGAGATGGGTTTTTGTTAATTGCAGAACAACATTAAATTTTGCCTGGAACAACACTCCTTGACAACAACCACTTATATTTTTAGACAATAACTGCATTTCAGTGGCCGACAATTTTTATTTCTATTTATTTGTTGAACAGTTGATGTAATGATTTCTAATTAAAAATATTGCAAGTACATATTTCTTTATTTTTATAACCTGCCTTGTCATCCTTATGTGGTGTTGGGTACATGCTTCATTCCTTCTAATTAAAAATATTGCAAGTTTATAATGAATGGCTAGTTTATAATTTAGACAGGCTAGTTAGATGTAATTAATGATTAATTGTATTTTTAACTATTAATCTAGTCGAAGATTAGACTTGCTTAATAATGTCATTTAAATGTTGATTTAGATGGTACTCTGTTGACACTTGTAATTTAGAATCGCGTAAATGAATTTGTTTTAAGGATATTTTAGATTGTACCTTAATGTCATATTACATTTTAGACATGCTAAGTTGGGGTTCATGATAAATGATTAAAATGTACCGTCATCATTGACTAGCTTGACTCGACGATTGATCGGGATATTGGCGAAGTCACTTTTAGCTTGCGTTTCCCGTAGAGGGTGGTGTTTTTCATCGTAATTAATGTCTATACTTGTTTGTGAACTTTTAATATGCTTGGTCTGCTTATGTCGGGCGGGATGTAGACACCTCCTTGTTCCTCAGAACAGTCAGCAGACCTAAGACCTCAAATGGTCAAAATCGATGAGAACCTAGGCTTGAGTGTTGCTTATGTGTCCTGGAGTTCCTAACCATTGCAGGGTAGGACGGGCAGGTAGTTAGTCTTATTTATTTGTCGATTGATTTTCATTCATTGCATGCATATACTCGATGTGCGTCTCAGGTCGTCATGTTGTGTTCATCGTGGTATGCATCTTGTACGTCGTCGTATGGCGACGTGGAGTTGAATGTATTTATTATCCTTGTACACACGCACACACGAAAACAAAATAAAAAAAATTGCACTTGTTATAAGAGGTTGTCGTTGTAACGGAGGAGGGTTGTTACACTAGAGAAGAACAACTTCACATAAACTATCTCTTTGGGAACTTTTAATTCAACCCCTTTTTTACACTTAAATGACTTAACTAATTTACCCGTTTAAGTAAATTGTGATCCGGGAAGAAAATAGAAGTAGATTGTTATAAGAAATAATAACTATTAATGTTAAAAGGTGGAAAAGTTTTAGGGTTTATTGATTTTTATTAAACGTAATAGGATTATATTTTGTTGGGCAGAGGTGAAATGGTGGGTTAATAGGGTTCTTAGACATAAAGGTTGTAGGCGTAATGGTTGATTATCTTGCGCAAGCTTAATGGATGAGAGTTTAGTATATGTATCAACTAAAATCCTCAATAGCCTTTAGTTATTTGGCAGTTATGTGCCTTGCCCCTTAGGTTGAGCTGGAAGAGGTGATTGGTCTTGTCGATACACCACAGGTTTCCTTGTAGGAAACAAGAAGCATCCGGTCCTTCACGCAATTTAATTCGAGTGTTATCATGTGTCTTGTCGATCTGTTGCTTGGCGTGTGGGTGTAGTCCTCATGTCAGTAACTCGGCTCCTAGTGAGTTGGATTCATCTAGAGACCTTGGTCCAGATAGGTTAGGTAGTGCCAGGGTTATCGCTGCACCTATCACCTGGGGATATCATGAGTCCTGATGAGGGGATAATGGCGCTCCCTATGGGATAAAGGCGAATGATAACTTGTTCAGATTCTGTGCCTTCTGTGTGAGTGTTGTTGTTCGTTGTAAGTTTGCTATTGGTGCATGGGTTGAACGCCTTCCTGAGTTTGGTAGCATGCCATTGAGGTTCTAGTTAATTGACCGTCGAGGCCATTGTGTCGAGATGGGGATTTTGTCCCTTAGCTTATAGGCCTCGTCATGTTTGTGTCGGGCAGGTAGTCATTTCTCCTTGTTGTTTTACGCATTGTTTTTCCCAGTTGCTCTTGTGTCAGTGTGTGGGGTCATAGTTGTCTGTTGCATGTTTTGCGAGCATGGTGATCGCCGTCACATGTGTTGTTTAGATATAATCATTGTTGTCATCCTGTTTTAAAAAAAAAAACTACACTTTCTGCTTTGATTGTAGTCAGAGCGAAGGGGTTGTTACATATGGTATCAGCGCAGGTTCAACCCACGACTTGGAATTACTACAAATTTCATTGATATGATATTTGATTATCAGGGAACTCTCTGATTGTCTATTTTTAGCCGCCCACCCTGAGAAACCGCGATGCAAAAACTGGCTAAGTATGGGACAAGAGCTCTATGCATGCTTTATATATCTACTTTATAAAATTATATATTTCCTATGTTTAATTTATGTATCCAGCAAACCTATATTTTGATAAATTTCAATCTCTTCTGTCGAGGAGCCCTTCCTTTAAAGAAAACTAATTCGGAAATGCTAATGTATACACCATAGTTCGATACCACCTATCCACCAAGCCGCCTCCATAAAAATAGCTAAGTATGCAACCGAACGACGATCGGTCAGAATGATCGCGGAACTCTCCATGCTATTTGCAGGGCACGGAACAACAAAAGCCCAATTTTCAGCCTGCCACCCCAAGAACCCGCGATCATTAACCTATGCTGTCAAGGAAACTTATAACTTCATAAATTGCATTCTCTTTTGTCGAGGAGGTGTTTTTTAAAAGAAAACTAATTCGGGAAAGCTAATGTATACACCACACATGACCTGCCATATTATGCAACTGAACTGCAGTCGCTTGGAATGACCATAGAAGCATGAGAAACTAGAGTCAAACGCAGTTTACAACAGGAAAGTAAAAGGGAGAGAACAACTATATCTCCCACACAACAAAAGGCAATTTCATAACTATGAAACCGTAGTAACACAGAATCCATGGAAAAATCATCGACAGCTATGAAACATATTTTTAGCTTGACAAACTATGCTTCAAAGAATAACAGATGCAATTGACATCGTCTGCAATTATTTACTTTGTTTTTTTATCTTAATAAGCCCAATTTTTAGCACACCACCCCCAAAAGCCGCGATCATTAACCTATGTTGTCTAGGAAACCTATAATTTCATAAATTGCATTCTCTTATGTCCAGCAGGCCTTCCTTTAAAGAAAAATAATTCGACAAAGCTAATGTATACACCGAACACGACCTGTCATAGTTTGATAGAACCTATTCGTGAAGTCGGGTCCATAAAATTGGCTAAGTATGCAACCGAACGACAGTCGCTCGAAATGACCACAAAAACGCGAAAAACTAGAGTCAAACACAGTTTACAACAAGAAAGTAAAAGGCAGAGAATATCTATATCTCCCACACAGAAAAAGGCACTCTCATAACTATGAAACCATAGTAACACAAAATCCATAGAAAACGCATTGGCAACTATGAAATATATTTTCAGTCTGACAAACTCTGTTTCAATGTGTAAGAGATGCAATTTACAAAGATCCAACTACAGATGCAACATCCCAACATTGCAAACCCTGGGCAAACAAGAAAAAGCAAGAAATAAGAACCCAGCCAAGAAGCACCAAAAGGCCCAAGTGCAGGCGCAAGACCAGAACCCTGCAAAGTCGAATCAAGCAACAATAAACAACATATGACGAAGAAAGGAACAAGAAGCAACCACCCCCCACGAATGAGGCTCTTCGAATCGTGACTGCAGAAACCCAAACGTACAAACTGAAACAACATGAACAGGAAGCAAGAACAATGAGAACATGCAAATAAGAAATCAGTGCCATGAAAAAAGCAAGCATGGACCAGTGAACAAGCAATGTCGTTGGAGCATATAAATTTTAAAAACGGAAGAAAATGTCTTCTAACAAGCCTGTTAAGTAACCATTCAACACTACCAAGCCTGTTAGGTAAACATTTAAGTCTATCATAAATCTTTAAGAAAAAAATTCAATGTGACAGGTCTCGTATCCCAAATAAATTCATATATTTTTTGTAACAATAGTTCGAACACCAGAGAATGTATTGCAAAGACAAACTTTGGATATGCCACCATATCAAACATTGCCATAAATTTACCTAGCATAAAATGCTAAACCAAACAACATTGCCATAAATTTACCTAGCATAAAATGCTAAACCAAACATTCAATTTAAATGGTAGCATTAATCCACCTTCATCAATGCATAACAAAATTTATGATTCAAAAAGACCATAGACTACCAAATACTTTGGAAATAAAAACATATTTTACATTGAGAATAGCTGTATATGAAATAGCCACCTCCAATCCTTTGTCCATTCAGATCTTGGCAAACGTGATACTTTTTATTATATGTAAAAATCGATGTTTTCACTTCTCTTGTTCCAACAATAAACAATAGGAAAATATTTATGGTCAACGCACAAACCAATGCCAGATCAACGATTTATCGATAGCTATAGTCCCTATATGGTAAAAAATACTTTTATATATCCAAACTTGACCCTATCCAAACGTGAATTTGATTGAATTTGATTATCGCAAAAGTTATATAAATGCATCCGGCAATTGAATTATTGACCTTATCCAAACGTGAATTTGATTATCGCAAAAGTTATATAATGCATCTAACAATTGAATTATTTAGAGTGAATTATATAAATGCATCCGACACTTGAATTATATAAATGCTAGACACTTGTCCTCGGCCTCATTACTTCGCCCTCAGTATTACTTGTCACTTTCAAAAGGAGTTGAATTATTGAATGTAAGTCTGTCATATCAAAACTTTTCCATGTTAGAAATTTTGGTTGGAGCTTGGAGTTTTAAAGTAACACCTGGAATAGGCGGGAATTAGTGAGTGTTTAATTAACCCTTTAAAATTTTGAGTAATTTTTTAATGCGATGGATAATTTTCGAATAATATATTTAAGTATTTGAGTTTTGGCTAATTTTTGAAGAGTCTGAATATTATACGTTTTTTAATCTTTGATAATGTAATTATTTTGGGTAAATCACAATTTTATAATGTTTAAATGGATGTTCAATGTATAATTGAATTATAATTGAATTCAGTGTCTTCCAAAATATTTAAGGCATGTAGAATATGTAATCTCATCTATTTCTAAATTTTTAGTTAGATTTTAGATAAAATTTATGAAAAAGAGTAAATTATTTATGTTTATTTTTATAAATTGGAAATAAACTAATTTTAAAATAAATAGATTATTTTTTTTTTATGATAATTTCTTTATATAAAATTGTGGAAATTTTAAGCTTAAAATAAAATTTGATCAAAATTTTAAATTATGAATAATATAAATTCTAAATTTTTTACAAAGTAAAAAAAATAATTATTATAATATTAAACGACAACTTTGATTTACAACTTCAAAGATTATTCATATATACATTATGAGACCATGATTAAAAAACCATCTATCTTTAAAAATCATGTTTCTGTTTTTAAATCTTATTATAAGATTAAACTACATTTTCCATTTACAACTTCAGAAATGATCCATATATACATTATGAGACCATGATTCAAAAACAATCACCTTTAAAAATCATGTTTTTGTTTTTAATTCATTATAAGATTTAGAAAAATAAATAATTTTCTCATACGACTACAACTCTCTCACTTGTCACTTGATAGTACAAACAATTTTTTTTAAAATAAATGACCTAGTTATAATATTCCAACTCTCTCACTTGTCACTTGATAGTACAAACAATTTTTAAAAAAATAAATGACCTAGTTATAATATTCCAAAGATTATTGCAGCTAACCATTCGAATATTATAATTAGGTTATTTTTTTTTTTTGAAATTATGTGTGTTGTAAAGTGACAAACAAAATATGGATTATTTAGGGGCAAACCATTCGAATATTATAATTAAAGGTCATTTATTTTTTTAGAAATTATGTTTGTGTTGTAAACATAATATGGAGTATTTAGGGGCAGAGTTTGTAGCGGATTTAGTTTCACTTGTTTAAGGTTATACAACCCATATAGCTAGAATGCCTAAAATTCAGTGTTGTAAAATATAATATGTTTCTGTTGATTTTGTTGTTTCTTTGTGTTCTTAAAATACTATCTCTGTATGTTTTTTGTTTTTCCTTAGTTTTCCTCCATTCGAATAGCATATTCGTCGTGGTGCTTAGTGGCGGCAACCTTAATTCTATCAAGAGTTTTTGATTGTGAATATCATGAATTTTCCAAAAGGTAAAACCAAATAAAGTAAGCCCACTTTTTGTTATGATCTGCAGTACGGTTTTTGGATGGTACACATGCATTGAGTTTTTGCAGAAAAATGAGTCCATTTCTTTCCCAACACTCTAGCATAGAGTTGTTCTTCTTACTTGTTTTTTTACATAGAGGCAGAGAGCAAGAGAAAGGACATGCATTGAGTTTTTGCAGAAAAATGAGTCCATTTCTTTCCCAACACTCTAGCATAGAGTTGTTCTTCTTACTTGTTTTTTTACATAGAGGCAGAGAGCAAGAGAAAGGAGAGAAGACTGCAATGTAAAAATTTTGAAAGCAAATCTCTGGCCAAATGATCTTTTTATGTTTGTTGATGTATTAATATCATGTTCTATACTCGAATATATGTTTTTTACATTTAATCACAGGAAGTAAAATGTAATTGTTTTCAGATATTCGAACAAACTTTTAAAATACTAACATGAACTAAAATAAATAAAGATAGGGAAGGTTAATAGTTTCATCATGATTTCATCATTTTAGTACATGTTATATGTCCCTGAATAGCCTTCCAGCAAGGTATTCGCCTGCACCAACGTCGCTTCCCTAGTCGTATGGCTAGGTACGAGTTCGAGTTCTGTTGAGAAGCAAAAACAAAGTTACAACAAATAATTGAGAGTGGGCAGATGAAATGAGCAACTAAATCAATTTCTTTCCATGTTAATTGATTCTAACATCACTTCCAGGCCCTTCTTCACCCACTTCAAGATCTTGCGTCCCCGAACCTTTTCTCTTTCGTCTAGCAATGCCAATATTTACAGAATTTTTTCTTAATTGTCCCCAACTTGAGATGTCTCACTGTGGCATGGTCGTTTTGCCTGAAGAAACTCTGTTGGAACAGAAGCTCCTTACAGGGAATCACAAGCCCACTCTGCTCCAACAGTAACTTCAACATCCGGTGGTTCGAGTCCATTTCATCTCTGATATTGGAGAAATCCAGGAAACCCCCACAACTAGTGAGGTTGACACATGCTAGGTTTCGTTGTTATCAGATTACTACAATTGAAATGCAGGAAATCAGAGTTTTGAGGCGAGTGGGTGAAGGATAAGACGGTGAGTTTTGAGGTGAGTGGACAAAGATAAGACGGTGAGTCAGCGAAGGATAAGAGGTGGGTCGGCAAAGGATAAGACAGTGAAGGATTCAGATGAACACGACATTCGCAGTTGACAGAGCTACGTGGTAGATGTTGATTTGTTGTGGAAAGGCACACATGGAATTTGCTGATTTATTGTGGACAGACGACGAAAAGGTTTTGAATAACCTCTCCTTATAAGAAAGTCTTCGGCATAGTTATATTTAATTAAAAGTGGTTGATATATGTTGATTATGGTCATTTTACAGCTTTTAAAATTAATAGGGTAGATTGACTTCTATCAACTACTTTCACTTAAATCTGGTTGTGCTAGTTTAATGAGTTTGAAAGATTAATAAACTACTTATAATGATATAATTTTAAGGTCACAACCAAGCCACATACCAAATTGGTATATGAGATCCTTTTGTTTGTGGAACAAGGGATACCCTCCTCCAAGCGATGTCGCTGGTAAAGTTTAAGGAGGTATACATACCCTACCCTACCCCACTCTGGATTTGAACTTGTGACCTCTTAAGATGAAACACATGTTCTTAACCAATATTATTACATAATTAATGTATTAATTAATTAAAAATCTTAATGTACTAAATTATTAAACTATTAATTAATATATTAATTAGTTAAAACTTAATGTATTAATTAATTAATACATTATTAATGTATTGATACATTAACAATACATTATNGACGGTGAGTTTTGAGGTGAGTGGACAAAGATAAGACGGTGAGTCAGCGAAGGATAAGAGGTGGGTCGGCAAAGGATAAGACAGTGAAGGATTCAGATGAACACGACATTCGCAGTTGACAGAGCTACGTGGTAGATGTTGATACATTAACAATACATTATTATATCAATCCTTAAAAGTATTAGTTTATATATATATATATATATATATATATAACATTGTTAC
>SNQJ01S0015280.1:52475-70679 GCA_010110895.2 Picea sitchensis | reverse complement strand
AAATCACCATGCCCATCACTATGCTTAACAATGGATAAAGTATTAATGTACTAAACTATTAAAGTATTAAGCTATTAATTAATTGAAAGTTAATTAATTAATACATTAATAAAGTATTACTATATTAATAAATTAATACATTAATAATGTATTAATAAATTAACAATGCATTATTACATTAATCTTTTAAAGTATTAGTTAATTTATTAATACATTAATTAAGTATTAATAGTACATTAATGCATTAAAGTAATTAAGTATTAATAATACATTAATAATAATACCCATGGATGACCATTAATGTAATTAATGTAATAATGTATTAATGGATGACCACGTTGACCATGACCATGGTTGAATGTGATTGACTATGGTTGACCAAGAGTATGATTGGCCATGGTTGATTATGGTTTATTATGGTTGACCGTGAACATGACCATTGCTCACTATGCTTGAGCATGAGCATGACCATAGTTAACTCCAATTGACAATGACCATGCCCATGACTATGGTTGACCATGACCATGACTATGGTTGATCATGAAAATAGTTGATCATTCATGGTTGACCATGACCGTGACTATAATTGACAAAATATGACCATGGCCATCACTATGCTTGAACATGGATGATCATGGTCGATCATCGTAGACCATGGTTATCCATGACCAACAACATGGTTGTATGCAGTACCATGGTTAAGTATGGTTGACTATGGTTGACCATGACCATGACCATGACCATGGTTGACTATGGTTGACGTACACCATGGTTAACTATGGTTGATCAAAGTTGTTCATGGTTGACTATGACGATGACCACAGACATGGTTGATTGTGGTTGAACTTTGTTGACCATGACCAGGGTTGACTATACTGTAGACAAATTATATGGATAAAAACTTTGTATGATTTTATGAAACATCCAAGGTTTTGAGTGGAAACTCCACCCATCATCACGGACAAATGAAGTTCAAATGGTGGAAAATGAGTGTTGAGGTAGGTATTTAAAGGAGAAAATTGGTTAGTGGTCATTGAAAGGAGGAAGGAGGAATAAAAAATATGTTCATTGAGATAATTAGAATAATAATAATAAAGTAATAAAATTAGTTGAGTAGATTAAGGACGAATAGAATATTGATTATTAAATTAGCAATAGAAATTGATTATTAAGATTAAAGGAATTTAGGATGCAAAATAAAAATTAAAAATTAAAAATAGTAGTAGCTATAAATAGAAAGATAATTAACATAGGTAATATGAGATAATTATTAAAGCTAATCAATGGCATGACTAGGCTAAAGGGAAATAAAGGAACGAAGAGGAAATTACAGAGGTACATTTAGATGGTCGTTGAGGTAAAAGAGATTTTTTATTTAAATTAAAAAAGTAAAAAAATTAGTTGAGGAGATTTGGGAATAAATAAATTAGTCAATGAGATTGGGTGGTAGAGGGGAGTTAATGAAATTAGGAAATAAAACTATAGAAAAAGTCGTAGCTATAAAAGGAGAGATAATAATTATAGGGGAATATTAATAAAGAAAATAAATGGCGTGACTAGGACAAAGGGAAAAAAGATGGGAGCAGACATTAGGGAGGTCCATTTAGAATGTTAGGGAAAGAATAAATATGGGGGCAAGGATTAGGAAAAAAATGCGACTAAAGTCTAACTAGAAGAAAAATGATGATCAAGGTGACGAATGGTGGGCTTCCACGATTGGCTAAGTTTGTAGCCATCTTTGCGATTGAAATTATTAGGATGTTTTTCAATTTTGAGAGCTTCCCGAATGAGATGAGAGGAGTACTGAGGGGCATAGGCTAAAATTTTATTTTGGTCAAACCAAATCAGGTATTTGGATTTGGAGGAGTGTTCGATAAAAACTTATCTAGAAATCTTGTTGATGGTAGTGTTCACTATATGCTATTTAAGACAAGATTTGAAGGATCTTCCAATTTGACCTATGTAATATTTTCCACGAGACCACGGAATTGGGTAAACTCCTCGGCCAAGCATCGGATCAGATTTATCTTTTACATTTCTAAAACATTTTTTGAGTGTTTTTTAAGGTTCAAATATAGTTTTAAAAGTATTCTTAATTAGAATTTTAGAGATATGATCAACGGTGCCCTGGATATAGGGTATAGAAATGAGAGCTCGAGACAGGGAGGAGGATGAGGTGATTTTTTTATTTAGATTTAGGATTGTTGACTGAGTGGAAGGAATGATTGATTTGAGAGAGAGTAGTAGTCATTGGACAAAACGACATATGGAGCTCAACAACAGTTCAAATTCCCATCGAATGCCTAAAAACTAGGCATCATTTGTTTCAGATTAAGGATATCGATCTCAAGACCTTCTTGAAAATTGAAAGATATGTGATCTTTTTTTACATTTGAGGAATTTCAAAGATACAACGATATTGGTGCCTTCAATGATAGTATTATTCATTAAAAGATATAGTAATATTTGTGCTTTCAACTATAGTATTATGCATTAACTAGCATACCCCCAAAGAAGGGGAAAGGAAACACCGAAGTGAATTGGGGAGAGGTGGTTACTTTGTTTAAAGTTCGTGGGATTTTGTTTTTGGGAGGATTTAAGGTGATATAGTTATAAGTAGTCAATATTCAAAGATTTGGACTAGCGATTTATATCCGCATTCTCACTTGCAAGTACATCAATGCATCTAATGAAGTCTATACAACCGTTTTTTCTAATTGGGTAAATCAACCAATTTGGACCGACAACCATAAAAAAAAACATATTGATTATGATATATAATTGATTTATTTCTATCACCCTTCATGCCACCACTAAAGTTTTTGAAATTACCTTATTAAATTGGTTGGGTCATTGTGGTCAATAAAAGGTATAAGACAACAACAATTAGACTTGTTGCAAGCTTCATGTGTGACAATCCAATTTGATCAATGTAAGAAATTAATTAGTGTTGAAAGACAATACATCAAATAGGTAAGAGAGAGGAAGAAACAAAACATTATTACCACCAATCAAAACTTCAAACAAGGTATTAATTTCATGCAATATCACAATTAAGAATGTAAAACTTGGAAGCAATAACTATTGCTTCCAAACAAATTAAGATGACCCACAAGTAAACTACCCTTAATTCATAAAAACTTTCCAACAAACTTGGTGTATTTCAAAACCCCACTCTTCCATAATTTAGGGAGATATTGCGCTCTCAAGAATGGATCACTAGAAGATATTTGGATAAAGATATTTAGATAAAATTCAAAACTGAATTCATACATCAGAAAACATATTCAAAGGATACCAAAAGATATCAATGTGAATGAATAATAATCTAAAATATAGTTAAATACACTTACAACTGTCACCAAAATATATTTTAAAATTTCATATATATATATATATATATATAATACTCAAACTTTCCCACTAACAAATACTTAATTTAATAATCAAATAAATTTGTTCCAAACAAATTTAACATCATTTACCATTTAATTAATTAATTGATAAAAGAGATTTGACCACATTACCCTGACCACATTGCCCTATAAACCAGTAACTTGTACCTCTCATTGTTGGGAATATGGATCTAGATATAAACTTAAGCATTAAACATAGATAATACTTTATGGATTATCTATATCTATTTAAGGTCCGAGGTTTGTAATATATATATATATATATGGTTTTAGAATGAAATTATTCAAATACTTGATTTAATAATCAAATAAATTTGTTCCAAATAAATTTAACATCATTTACCATTAAATTAATTGATTGATAGATAAAAGGGATTTGACCACATTACCATTAAATTAATTGATTGATAGATAAAAGGGATTTGACCACATTACCCTGACCACATTGCCCTATAAACCAGTAACTTATATCTTTCATTGTTGGGAATATGGATCTAGATATAAACTTAAGCATTAAACATAGATAATACTTTATGGATTATCTATATCTATTTAAGGTCCGAGGTTTGTAATATATATATTATATATATATATATATATATATATATATATAGTTTTAGAAAGAATTCATTTATCCAAAATTGCTATAATAAATAAAGAAAATAATATACAGTTTCAAAAAATTCTATAATTTATGAATTTGGTGGCTCTTATAACAAGTTAATTTTTTTTTAATTTTGTTAAATTCAAAAAAAACAATTATGATTATGGTTTCTAATTTAATTTTTTCATATTTACTTTTTGTTAAATTCAGATTAAAAATTCATTTTATCTTTTCTAATAACTCCTATAATGATTATAGAAATTCAAATTACTCATTTCTTTAATTAGTCTCTAAAGTAAGATTTATAAAACTGATCACTGAGAGAGAACATTTCCTTTGTAACATATCACTAAAATCAATTTTACATCTACCCAATTCTGTATATATTAAATTAAGTCATATCACACTTGCATATTTTAATATTTTAGTGGAAAAATTTAGGCAGAAATGGTAGCAAAATAAATGATCCAACTTAAGACAATTTATTTTAAATTGATCCAACTTAAATAATTTATTTTAAAGTATATGAGAAGGAATTAAAAATTTAAATAAGATGAGCTTCAAGTGCAAAAATATTAGAGAAAAAAACAAGCATATGTGCTAATGTATATTAAATATGGAATTATCACGAATTTATCTATACATATGGCACTGAAATACAATAACTTGCAATTCAAATTTCATAACATGGAAAGATGAATCATCAGCACTTCATGTAAAATGTTTTCAAGGATACTGAAAATGGAAACCAGATGGATGAGAAAGAACAAGAGTATGAGGAGCCTATTAAATAACCATTTTCAACTACCCAACTATATATACAAATAAGGTACAGGTATGACATATTTGTGCTCAAGTCAAGATTGTATATGGCACCTTCAAGTTTCAAAGGCGTCCTGCAAAATATAATTAAAAATTCCAATATTTGAAAAAAAAAAAATAATAATCCTGCAGCATAATTTTACATCTACGAGTATTCATCTTGTTCGCCAATTAAAATAGCTTATGAATTTGAAGTCTCTGAAACGTCTACTCAACGTGATATGGTTACGCTGTAAGATACTCGTAGAGTCATTTGTCAAGCTGTGTGGAAGGGAAACAAAATACATTAATGTGTTAAAGCATGAAGGGCAACACATTAATGTGTTAAAGTGTTTGGCTTTGGACAAACTAAGAAGCGTCCAAGAGAAATTCCCTTAAACACATCTTCGGTATAAAAATAACTTTTTCTTCAAGGTTCACATTAATTTTAGTGTTTATAAGCTGTCCTCATCACTCTATTTTAATCTTTATAAACTTCTCCACAGCACTCTATTTTAATCTTTATAAACTTCTCCACAGCACTCTATTTTAGTGTTTATAAGTTTTTGAGGCTCTTTTAAATAGTAATTACTTTACAGTTTGAGTATCCATTTGAAACCAAACAAAAACTACATACACAAAGCTTAAAACTGAAACATCCCCAAATCATTAATTGATAGATGCATATTTAGAAAATGTAACGATAGACAAAATTAAAATCAATTGTACTACCATTTTATTTATTTAAATGCATTAAAAAACACACGGAGTAAATGCTAAACACTCAAAACACAGCCTATCTTGGCTCCAACATTGTAACAAGTTAAGAACATACACAAATTAATATACTGGTATTACTAACTAAACCAGCCCAGATTCGAGATCACCAGCTCTCCTCAATGAATTCTGCCATATACAAACAACATAAAACCATTAGTGCAGATTAAGAACGATAGTGCCGTGCAATATTTGTCAAAAACAGACAGAAAAAATGAACCTGCCACAGAGATCATATCAGAATCAAAAGAAGAAATAACAAAGAAAGGGAGATGATTGGCAGACATACTTAGAACAGTCGACGTTAGGGTTGACAGGCACGTTGATGTCGGTGACCTTGCAGAGACCATGGAGATTGGCAGCCTTCCCCAGTTTGACCCCAACTGAGGTTGCTTGATTCTTCAGGAAGTTACAAACAGCCTGCCTATCAGGGGTAGCCTTAATTTGAGAGTCTAAGCCCTTAATGGCTGGACAACAGGCCGCAGCAGGGGTGGCCGCATTTCCAATCAGGTATCCTGCGCATGGAGTGAGGGCACTCACCACCTGGTTGCAGGATATCGCACCCTCCGTTCTCACTACACCCCACGCAGTCATCACTGCCACCACAAGCCCAACCAGGAACACCGCCTTCACCATCCCATTCACAGCCATTTCTCACAAGAACAAACAGAGATAAAATGCTCAGATGCACAACCAGCTGATGAGGATTCCCAATAAATAGGAGAAGCGACCCATATAATCCAAGGCAGGGCATCAAATGTCTCACCACGTGAACTGGCCGTCAACTTTTTTCTGGAAGGCCTTGTTTATAATAATCGTGCCAATAATTCGTCTTGCCATAGATTCGGTGAAACATCAGCGATGGGCAGTTGGATGACAGTAACGCTCTTGTTGCCAGTCGCCAATTTATCTCCGAGATCAGAATACATGTGGTACGGTACGCCCCCTGATGTCAATTATTCGAGAAATTCCACCATATTTTGTAATTTAATTAAAAAAAGGCTATTGAAAGTGATAGTTGTATTTAATTGATGCAAACCTTGAGGATAGTTTAATTCTTTGGGAAATTAAAACAAGCCTTTTATAATATTCTAATTATATTTGATTGATGAAAATTTTAACTGCAAAATTTTATGTTATTTAAAGACTTTGATAGTTTTAATGATACTAGAGAGTAAGCTTTGATAGTTTTAATGATACTATAGAGTAAGCTATAGATATAATGTCCAAAGTATTTTTGGATAAATACTTTGTACATAATTTTAGAAATGTTCAATTTTTGAAGTGAACACTGAGTTTTTTTGTTTTGTTATCAGTGATGATGGGTGAATTGATAAAATACTTTCTATAACATATTTTAGAAATGTTCAATTTTGGAGGAACATTGAGTTTTTTGTTTTGTTATCGATGATGGGTGGATTCACACCCATTAATGCTTTAATTCTTTAGTTGTATGATGAGTGGAGTGTAGAGAAGTTTCTAAAACTATATACATTGTTTGTTAAAAAATATTTTATAATTTTTAATGATTTAAATAATTTAATTTCTTTTAAAAATTAAACTAAATTACATTGCCGACTAATTACCTGATATGTCTCCTAATGATAATAGGTGAATTAATCTTTTTAATTTTATTTTTTCTAAATCAATGTATGAAATTATCAATATTAAGTTTCCTGCATTTATGAATATGTACCTTCATATTATTTTACTTTTCACCTTTACTAATAAAAAATTAACAAATTACTACAACCACTTATCAATTACTGATTACTGCGTAGCATACATCACTTATTGCATACATCACTTATTAAATAGCATAATCTTATTAATCACTTATCACTTCATCACTTCATGGACTGATAAGTAATTATATCAAAAAAAAACATAGCTTGTATCTAAATTCTATAGAGGAAGCCTTTGTTCAGTGCATGCACAGAGTAGCCATTTTATATATTACTGTAAAAGAGGGGACGATAATATGGGAGCAAGGGTTTCTACCAGGTTGGTGTATCTCATACATCATATGGGACCAAATCTGCATATTTTCATTCATACCAACCATTCATACCAACCATGTAAAAGACGGGACAATAATTACCTCTGTGTTTGGCAAGGGTTTCAACCAGGTTGGTTGGTGTATCTCATGCATCATATGGGAGCAAATCTGTATATTTTCATTCATACCAACCATTGGTGTATCTCATGCATATTTTCATTCATACCAACCATTGCTGTATCTCATGCATAATTTCATTCATACCAACCATTTTGTTTTATTTTTCTGATTCCTTAACGGTATATTTGAATCCTGAAGGACTTGATGAGTGTCCATTGTATATAGGATGTTGTAGTCGGGAATTCAAGTGATTACGAGGCCTTTAATCTATTTCCTGAGGTGAACGAGACCAAAGCTCAGATACCTTTTCAACATTAAAGAGATTAAGAATCATACAAAATGGTCTAGATTGGAGAGGATATGCATCCGACAAGACCTGCAAGAAGAAGATCGACAATACCCGTGAACAATTTCCTCATGGTTGGCTTACATGGAGGAGCACTTGGCGGTCTTTTGCTCGGAGATATGATCGGTAAGGCCAGTTCCTCGCTCCTGCTACAGAGGGCGATGATCTTTCAGACAGAGACGTTGTACAGTGGCCTCTATCGTTGTTACTGCGTATAACCTGCAAGACTCGACAGTTGCAACGCTAAGAACCTACTTAACATCTGGCTATTTCCCAGGGGAAATATCAAAGTGTCATCCACTCCGAACGTGCAACGCATGTTTTTGTTACTCGTATGCACTGTCCCTAGCTGTGTTTTTAATTTACTTGTCATTTTAAGGCACTTTGTTTAGAAGGTAGGTTTATGTTGAACATTAGGTAACATTTTTTTATATCGAAAATAGGAGCTTTTGGTTCAAATTAATGGTCTTTGGTTTTTGGTTTGAGAAATGAGACAATTTTCCCTTTCATTTTTATATAGTAATTGATCCAAAATTTAGTGTTAAAGTATTTATTTTAAAAAACTAATCAATTCACCCCAGGATGGGGTGTTAGTGCGAGCCACTTGGTGAGAGGTGGAGGAAAGGTGAGGCCAACGAGGCAGGGAGCCATGTGTTCGGCTCGTGCCAAATCTCGCCGCCTCGACCTTGCATTTATGATAATTTACATCGCTGTAGCACCATTAACGTTGGTGTGCCCGACTCCCCTTCCAATCCTCGCTCGTGACCCGACCCCCTCATCCCTCCGCTACCTAGGCCTCCTTTACTCTCGATTTTCATGGTGCTCGCAGCCTTCTGCCTTCTCCAGGCTCTCCACATTCAGCTGGGGCATTCGGCTCAATTCTGCCTTCAATCTGAGCTGAGTATGTCGCGCCAAAGAGGAAGGCCACGAAGAGTATCTCCATGGCATCCTCCTCGGCCCCGTGCCTCTCTTTCTCCCCCTGGTTCGCCCTCCACATTCTCAGCCCGAGATGGAACCTCTCGCCTCGTCCACCCCGCTTGCCTCCCAGTTCGAATGCCTAGTCATCACTGATAGCTCGTCGTGATCTCTTTCGTGTTTTCCCGCAGCTCCACCGAATTCCTGAGCTAGCAGACCTTCTCTTGCACCGGCAGTTGGCTCCTCCCAGCCACCCTTGGGGGCACCACCCTTTCTTCGAAATGCCTGAAACAGTGCGTACTTGTCTACCGACTTCATCCCTGACTCGCAGCTAAAAGATAGTCTAGCCATCCTCTATGGACTCGTCTTTGAGCTCCGGCACGGATTGGAAGACCTCCAATTCTAACTGCAGCTTCTGGATGGGAAGACTTCGACCCTCCTTCAGATCCTATCCACCTTCCAGGAAGCTTTCCACTCTACTCCAGAAGGCGTGGCATCAGCAGAGGTGCCCCATGGAGAGGGCAACGACACGAATGAATAGATGCAACCGTCAGCAGGAGTCGTTGTGGCGTAAATCACGTATGGGGACACAAAGACTGCGACAACTACAGGCTTTCATGCACATAGTCCACCTGGAGACACCCTTCCAGCTGCCATCCTGGATGAAAGCAACATGGACGTTGATATGCATTTGGAAGGCAAAGGGACGCCCATCAAAGGGGAACCTTGGGACGTGGCCTATGAAGCCACCTGGCCAGGTTATTTGCCAAGTGTCTTACCCCATAGGGGATTTGTTCTCTTTACTAGTTTCTTTTCATAGTTGTAGCCTAGTCAGCTTAGTTTTGTTTTTTAAGACTTTAAGACTGTAAACTGCTAAGATTTACGTGGCTCGCTGAACTGGTTTCCCCTCTCTTGGGGCAGTTCGGTAACTACAACATGGTTGTTTTCAAATTTTTGTACCTCTGGTCTGGTTTTTTGAAGGCCCCTTATATATAAAATCACTTACAAAATAAAAAAAAAAACTAACCAATTCAAATTCTTAGAATGAGCTTCTCAATTTTCCTCAATTGCATTAAAAATGGCTTAATGAATTAAAAACTAGCATACAACGACTAAAATTTGAAAACCAAAACTGGAATAACAAATACAATACTCACCAAATTGATAATGGATTTCACCCATATGGGTTATGTCTCCAAGTTTGCTTCAATTGATTAATTGATCCATTGAGAAAGATGCAAGTACAAGATTTCACTTCTTTACACCAATAATGGCCTTCAATCTGCAAGAATTATCTTAGATGCTCTCTAGGAAGATAACAATGGCTTCTTCACCCAAATAAATGGTAACCTTGTGTTGATCTAAAATTATGTCTTAATGTCTTTGAGTCAACCTCACAAGGAGAAATCCCTCGGTGTTTCTAAAGAGGTGGTACTCCTCTATTTCAAATAACATACAAGAACATAAAAATGACTAAGAAAGGACCACGATTATTCTTGAAAAAAATATTTGCATACAAAGAATACCTAAGAAGCACCAGGTATCTTATAAAAATAAAATATTTACAAAATGTTACAAGATTTGTAAACCAAAAGAGTATGCATTAAAATAGGACAACATTTTCATCACATAACTCATCAAAGTAGAGCACAATATTCAACAAAAGGGAAAGGAAAGTCGGGACCACATATAAAAGATAAATATAAATGATCATTTCATTAAACCAAATAAATATTTTGATAGACACCCATCTGAAATCTAATGCTTAAATTTAAAGTCTTGAAAAATCAATAGTTCCATGTCCCAAACTAGTTCTCTCGGAACCTCAAAAAATAACAGATGTCTTTGAATAAATAAGCAGTAATGTCTTGGGTTACAAATAAAATAAAATGTGTTTTTCTTTCAAAGAGGATTGGGATGGGGCTCCCACAAACCATAAAATCAAAGTGAGACATGAAATACAAAGAAAAAAAACTCAAGGGTCAACCTTAGGTTTCATAGGATGTTGGGAACAAAAACGGCAAAATGAAAAATGACCGAAGAAGAAAGATGGCACGGGAAAGAATAAGGTTTCTACTTGACTTACTACGATGGAAATTTATAAACCCTTGAATTGTTTTCCAAGTCGTCCTTTGTAGATGGTTGTTGTTGTGCTAGAGGTGGCATAACTGCTATAACCTGTTCATGTCGATATGTCTCGGTGATCGTAACCAATGATTTTGTTAGTCATTCTTATATATAGTCCCTCATTGGAGCAACCGTTATATTATGTTTGGTTTTTATTTCAGATAAGTCAATTTCCATTTCTCTTAAATCAATACACAATTGGAACGTGTCCTCAATATCATCATTCCAATTTATGTATTAGACAAGCCACATCTCTACCTCTCCTTCATAGAATTCAACCGAGTCAGTAAAGTCACATGCCCATGCAACTTCCAATAGTTTCTCCTTAGACGTAAGTATGGTATCCATTAATAAATTAGGGCCATCTAATTATTTTGTAAGATCAACAAATTCTAGAAATAGGTCACCTCTCTTAATTTTAACAACATTCAATTCAAACAACATTTCTTTTAAACATTTAATCATTTTCATCCAGCAAGTGTTAATTTGCTTCATTCGAATAGATGGAAATGTTTTGTTCTCTTCTATGGGTGTCACTTAGGCTTGAAAAATTTTGCTGCAAATATTCCCATGGATTCTTTGTAAAAACCTTCATCATTCTCTAAATATTTTTGGATATGTTCTCTAAAATTCATAATCTTCGTTGAGAAACTGGTCGAACTTTGTGCTAACTCCGAGATTTAAAGGATTAGGTCTATTCTTTTATGGATGTCATCTCCAACGTATTTTCTTACAACCAACAATAAACTGGATGAAGCCCTCAAATTGGAACTTCTTTCAGGGACATCTTTGAGGGTAAGTGTTGGTTGAATTGCAATTAAATCTTTAGAAAACCATAGTTTGGAATTAGATCTTTCTCCAATTCCTTTATTATTTATTTTAAAATCAAATTCTCTTTTTCAATATCAAAAATATATTATTTTAGTGCTTCCACGGTTGCCTCATGAAATTGCATGATTTTTTAGGGTACATCCCCATGAAAATATATTTTTTATTTCCATATTTCAAAAACTTTCTTATTTTTCATATCAACTTTTTCTATTAAAAAAATCTTAGAATTTTTATGGTAGGTCGTGTGGTGAAGTGTGACGAATTCTTCTTCAAATATATTTGGCTCTTGGATAACCAAAGCCTCAACAATTTCCCTAGTTTCCATCAATCTTAGTTTTGACCATCTAGGTTCTTTTATCACTTCATTTCCTTCTATAGCTCAGGAAATTTCCTCAATTTCACGTATTTCCAATCTCGTTTTCTAAGTTTTTCTCTTTATTTTAACAGAAATATGTACAACATGAGATTTTTCCAAATTTTTCTTTTTAGTGTCTTTATCACCACCTCCATCTGAATTTCCAGCGTGTTTTTTTCTTGGTTCTAGACCACTACTTATGGGTTTCTTTTTTGCGGGAGTACCTCTCTTTGAAACACTGTATGAATTATGCTTCTTTCTTGTTTACTCTCTGCCCTTTTGTCTGTACCACTCATTAGTGCTAGCGAGTTCTTCAACATCATTCAAGACTTATTAAATTGAGGCCTTAGGGAGATTTTGGCTATCTCCTCATCCTTCCTCGAGTTGTTGAGACTTACAAAAATAAGAAGAGTATCCCACCAGGAACATGTGTGAAAAAAATAGTGTTGAATTTTAATGCTTAGCTCATTCACATGTGGTTTATACCAATTTAGCATGTACTTGAACCATAAACAATGCAGCAATACCATACACAAGTGTTGCAATAACCAAGATCACAAGAAGAATAACCATGCACAAGAACACAATAGTTTATCCTGGGGAAACCCTTCTCAATCAAGGGGAAAACCCAGCAATCCTTTGCTATAGAGTCAAAAGAAGATCCCCCACACCATGAACCCTAGAGCACACAAGAGGGTGCTCCTTGAACTAGAAACTTGCGCCTAAGATAAGTGTGCAGTTCAGTCATACAACTTGTCTTGAGAGAATTTTACAAGTGTGTGAGTGAGTTAGATCCACAATGGGAATCTACTCCTATTTATACAATACCTAGCACATCAAAAGGATGTGTCTATTGGAACAATAGGGATGACCTCTTCAACTAAATAATATAATTAATCATTCACAAATTATCTTTTACATGTTGGGGTTGAATTGTACCCTTTACAACACAAATTAAGGTTACAACAAATCTTACTCTCAAATAATATAGAAAGGGATCCACACATCCTCTTGTGTTGAGCCACTAGGGACACGTCCACATGTGCTCAGCTACAGAGACGTCACTCTCAATAGATTAACTCAACTAATTCCATAGATGTACCATATGGAGAACCATCTCAAGTTGAATCAACTAAGTCCATAGGAGTCAAACATGAAACCATTTCAATTCATCTCAACTCGGTCCAGAGGAGCATGACAAAAGACCACACATTATCTCAACTTAGTCCAAAGGAGTATGACACACCCATCACATGAGCTATCTCACAAATGTCTCAACTCAGTCTAGATGAGAACGATCTGGAGGATGTCTCATGAAGCTGCAATCAACAAAAAATAGGTCCTTGGGGTCAAAACCATTGATGCACTGAGATTCCTTTAAACCAAGTTGATCAAATTGAATTGCAAATTCATCCAAGTGAGAAGTATTCTTGATGACAATTTTTCCGACTCTTCAAGGAAATGGAATGAAGTGATTCTTTCTTTTTTCATTGAAAAATTACGCTCATTATTTATACCGTCTACACACTTTGATGACAAATATTTTATCAAATATATAAAGGGGAGAAAGAAAAATAGTCTCAGAAAATTGAAATCCTGCATTGTCTCAAAATTTCCTTTCTTGGCGAGAAAGGAGGCATCCTCTAGTGGAAATATTTTTTTTTTGTTTGTTAGTTTGTCCATGACTTGTGGGACTAACCTATGATTGAGAAACCAAGACTCATGAGCATGTAAGCTGTCAAAATCACCCGGGTATCGCACTTGACCTGAGCCACACCAACCCTTAACATGGTTGGATCTTTTGTCCCCGCAGGTTTTGAACCGGTGACTTTAACATCACAGAGTGCCTTAACAACACACTCCATTACCCGCTGTCCTACACCTCTGGGACCCTCTAGTGGTAGTCTTGATGTAGTAGGACCAAAATTAATTTTTTGAAATCAGAAATAAAACTATTGTGGACTGCATAGAAATTGTATTGGTCTTTATGTCTTCATAAAGTAGGGTACTAGACAGAAATTGGTTCCACATTGGAATCAACACTACTTTCCCTAGGAAAGTCTTTAAAGATGTAGTAGTAGGCTATATCATATACCGAATAAGAAGTTGTGTAATTTTTTTTGTTTTTTCTAAAACCACCGAGTCAAAACGATATCTCATTTGAAATAATTCATTCCCATTCAATTAGGGCATTGTTGTGAATAGAACAGTGAAGAATATAAAAAATCTATTCTCGCACAGAGGCCATGGATTCTAGTCCAATTATATGGGAAAAAATTCAAGAGAATTATTTGAAGGTATATTTTAAATAAATTACCTCAATCTGAGAAGAATTGTTATCAGTTATCGGTCTGATGAAATAGTTCTCAAGGAGCTCCTCCTCCTTGGTGTTATTCAAGAAATTCATTTGTTTCCTCTTTCTTGAACCATATGGTGGGGTTTGGGATTCACAAAATTCTCCCAAAAACTAAAGGAGTCAAGGAGATGGGTGACTCCCCTTGAACTTGAATTCTTCTTCTTTTTGTATCGAACTTATGTTCCCACCATAGAACGAGTTCTTTAAAGTACATCACATTAGGCACACATTCGACTAATGTTATGCCTGAACTCCAAACTTGTTTTGGTTCCTTCTCTATGGGGGAAAGAGTCAAATACCACTTGTAATCTTGCAACCAATGAATTGATGATCTTCTCGTCCAAGATTTTTAAGTGTGTCTTCATGATACAGGTCCTTTATTCTACTTGGCATGTCTTTACATTTCTTTCTCTTCTTATGAATAGGTGGCACTACTATCGATATAACCTTTTTACAACATGACAAATTAACCCTTTATTAAATTTACCAGGCATTTCTTTGATTATTAACTACCATGGCTCTTATGTCAAAGTTGTCATCTTGCACGGTTAGATTTAGAATTTATTACAAAGCTTTACGAAATCTTCAGCACTTTAATAACAATATTAGGTTCACACAAGTGACAGATGACGTGGTGGAGGGGAAGTAAATGTCATCAAGAATGGTGATGCGATGTTGGAAAACACGAAAAATGATTAAGTATGGAGGTGCAAAAAGAGAAATGGAAAGTGCAATATGATAAATGCACGATTGTGAGTTGTGGGACATGGGACATGGAGATTCAAAAGGAAACAAGGGAGGAATATTTCATCCACAATGATGAAATAAATCAAGTATAATAAAAAGGTAAGTATGTGGGTCACGAAAGTGGATGGGTCATTTTGGAGAGCGTGAGATTGTCGTTGTGGGACATGAGCATTTATTCGAAAGGGATGGATTGGTCTCCCACAAAAAGACTCCCACAAAACATAAAAATGGCTAATTATTGGATTCGTGAAAAGTGACTAAGCAATACTTGTGGTTTAGCGAGTTTGTCAATTTGCGGACGTGGAAATTTGATGGTAGCCTGATCTACAATCCATGTTTCAAAGAGAAAAAATGGCTAAATAAATAATATACAAGAAACATAGGAAGAAAAGTAAAAATACTAAGTATGGATACATATGTACCAACATTGATCAATGAATGTAGATCAACACCTTCCAAGTTCTAGAAATTAGTTTTGGAGAATATTTTTAAATCACCCATGTCACGTTGGATGTTTAGAAGGGTCTTGGATCAAGTCCTATAATTAATTTGTTTAACAAATACTCTTCATACATCTTGGATCCTAAACAAAAGTGTATACATTTCATAGATAAACCCTCGCCCACACTGATGTTGAGAGCCTTGGCTTATTTTTTTGGCTAGAGTCTTCCTCACTCAACATTCGAATGGTCTCTTAACCTTGTTGAGAGGAGATATCAGTGTTGAACATTATTCCTACTGAGAGGAGATCGATGGATGTTTTTTTATAATGATTTAGTGCTCAATTCTCCCTTATATTGTTTCTAGAGTGAAATTATGGAGATAGGGGTTGAATCTCTCCAATTCTGCAGAGTCTATAGATAAATGACACTTCTCTTCTCCATCAGTGGATAAATACCATGGTGTGGTGCCCAACATGATAGTATCCCACATTTCTTTGGATTACAAACCTCTAGTGGGAACTATATCAATAGATTTTGGCTCCTCTTCCTTTACGCGACGCGAGCCCTATGAGCTCATGACCTCCTCTTCCGAATTTGAGTCATGGTTTACAATGCCAATATTCTAGACATGGATACACCTTCCCTTTGATTTGTATTAGTTGGGGATCCTCTTGGATCACTCCTCCCCACCAAGAATCTTTTGAACCACCAAAAGTTTGGTTTCATTCAAAAAGTAACTGAGGGTACAACTCCCTTAGTTTCTTGGTTTCCATCCATCCTGATTTATTTGGATCCATTCCTTTTATACCCACATGAATCTAATCCACATCATATCTTCATGAAGTACTCACCCTTCTGTCAAGAATAACATCTTCTTGTAACTCATCAAGCTATTCAGGAAACAAATCTTCAATAAAAGGAACTTTAACATTCTCACCTTGATCCATGATCATAGGAGGCTCATATAGTTTCAATTTATCAACATTAATCATGGAATACATATGCATATATGAAGGTAACTCCAATTGGAAAGCATTGTCACCAATATTTTCCAATATTTTAAATGGACCATACATGATTGGATTAATATTTTTACCTTCACCTTTAAGTAATTCTTTGCTAATGTGTAGCCAAACATTATCACCAAATTGAAAGTGATGTTCAACCCAATGCTTTTCATGCCTATCCTTATACTTGGCTTGTCTCTTTTACAAGTGTTTATGTCTATCCTAATGAACTAATTCAATCTTCTGAACGAACTTTTTGGTTTTTTCTACATCATTACATCCATCCATCACTCAATATTTCCCAAGAGTGAAGTCCAAAAGAGACTTAGGAAAATATCCAAAACATGTCTCAAAAGGAGACCTCTATGTAGAAGAATGTATGACATGGTTATAGGCATGTTTTACATAATAAAACTATTCATTCAGAAGCTTAGGACACTTGTTAAAATATCCTCAGAGTAATTGTATCACTATCCAATTGACCACTTCCATTTATCCATCAGTCTATGGATGAAAATAAATTCTCTTCTAAATCTTGGTGTTTATTCACTCCCACAAAGTTGTTTGAGATTTCCGGAAAAAGTGGGAACCTTGATTAGATACAATGGATGTAGGAAAACCAAAATCAACCCAAACAAGTTGGAAGAACAAATGTGTAGTTCCTTCTCCTATCACTTATTTCTGATGAGTCACTAAAACACATAGTTTTTTAAATATATCCACAACAAAAAATAGATAATCATGACCTTTCGTAGACATAGGAAAGCCCCCTACAAAATCCATAGACACACTTTTCCATGGATGCGATGGTATAGGAAGTGGCATATACAAACCCAATTTTATGTTACTTGGTTTTCTAGTGTCACACATCATACATCCTTTTACATATTTGGACACAGTTTCATACATCTGAGGCCAATAAAAATAACGTTGTAATTGAACTATCATTTTACCTATACCAAAATGACAAAAAAATGATCTAGAAGTATGTGCTTCCTTGATTACATGCAATCTTTCATCTCATGGAATGCACGATTTACCAAGATGATATAACTATTCATGTACATGATATTGTAATTCTTCCACTTTAGTACCATGGCTTAGTGTTTCATAAACATCCCTAAAATATTCATCTCTAGCATATTGTTCAATGTAGCTTTCAGGATCTAATGAACTATGTTGTAAAACAATGGATGAATTAACAGGAGGTCTAGATAGCATATCAACAAATTTATTTTTATACCTTTCTTATACTTGATTACCAAAGGGAATTATTGTGAAAATCCCATCCACCAGAAATTACATGACCGTTGTAGTTTGGTTTGTGATTGGAGATACTGCAAATGATGATGATTCGTAT
>SNQJ01S0015280.1:26419-42912 GCA_010110895.2 Picea sitchensis | reverse complement strand
TCCAGACATAAAAACAATAAATAAATAAATAAATAAATCATATAAGATGCCATACTTTCAATATTCAAATTTAATCATGTACACTATGCCATGCTTTCACTCTTTTTATTTAAGTTTTTAATCGTGTGCACTATGTCATACTTTCACTATTCAAATTTAAACATGTACACCATGCCATGTTTTCACTCTTTTTATTTAGGTTTTTTCACAAAGTGGTAGGAAAGACACCCATTTCTATAATTAGTCCACTTACACACTTTGCTCTCACAAAGGAGGAATTATGAAGAATGCATTAAAAGGTGGTTGAAACATCCAAAACAAAGAGTGTCCAAGATATTGATAAGTGGAGAGAAGGTATTACCCAATACACTTTTTACATTGTTAAGAATATGGATACATATGGGTTTTCATGAAGCCACCATTTTTTGTTTTGGAGAGAAGGTATTACCTAATACATTTTTTACTTTGTTAAGAATACATATACATATGGGTATTGATGAAGCCACCAATTTTTTTTCAAAATTTGTTGCTTGAATAATATATATTTAAATTTTATGTTATAATACCTGTCTTTGTTATTCTACTATTAATTAATACATATAATTTGTTACTCTACTATTAACTAATTAATATATAATTCATTACTATAGTGTAGGATTATACAATATAATTAAACCATTTACTCATCATGATACATAAATTTAAAATGTAAATTTAAACTTGCAAATATAACTGAACAAACTATAAAATAATATAATCCATAACATAAATAACATTAATTTATTATAATTACAAGTAAGTCATGAATAATAATCTTTCTGGGAATTATCTATCAACTGGCTATAGAAGAATGATGCTCTGTGGAACCATAGGCTATTTGTTACACCAATCCTTTTTGAAATAGAGACCATCCTCAAGATAATTCTATGAATCTACAAGGGAGAATTTAACTATAATCGGCTCTAACTTTCTTCACACAACACAATTCCTAGGTTCATAATCAATTTTTCACCTACAAAAGTCTCAATCCACAACCCTCTCTCCCCATTATCTTACACAACCCAAGGAATGGTATCCTCTTCGTTGCTAGGAATTCCCTTAGGTGATCCCACTTCCCTCTAGGACTCCAACACAGGTTGGCTAGGAAATCTCACTGGTAGGATTTCAGGGATTCTAAGTTGTAGTTTAATTCTTCAATAATGGAAATTTCCATTACATACATAATTTCCTTCATAATTCTTAGTTGTAACTCAACATTATTCCCACAAAAATTATATGGTTGTTTATGCTAAGAGAGAACTCTCCCAAATTTCTCCAACAGAATGATAATTCAAACTCTCCCAACAATTGATAATTTGAATTCCCCCCCCAAATGGTAATTTGAAGAGATCGATGATTTGAGTCAAAATTATAGCTCGAACAAAATGGTCACTCCAATTCACCTAGTAATTTGAACTCCCTCCCCATGGCCCAAAAAGGTGTATTTGGTAAAACAGCATAACATGAAGGGACCATGTATATCCTTCATGCAATTAATCCCCAACTTAGGATAAAATAATACATGGATTAACGAGCACTAATTAAACAAGGTTAAGGGCTTAGGATAAAGTTCAAATAATATCATCTTCATTTATCTAGCTTAAGTCCCTTAATAATGGCCCCTTGACTTTCAGGTCTTATGGAGTCAACACCCCCCATTCTTTGTCTGTATTTTGTATCCTTTGATGCATTTTATTAACATTCAATGTTTGATTACAAATTACACATTTCCATCATTCGTCATTTACACATTTACATTACTAGTTTGGGGATCAAAATCAGGTCAGTGCATTACCCTCCCCTTAGAGTTTGCACCATCCTTGATGCACATCATCATTATATACAATAACAACATTTTTTTCATAAAAATAAATATGAATATTCCTCTCACATAGCATCATCTAGCTCCCACACTACTTATTCAACGTTGTAGTAAGTCCATTAGATATTTACCCACCTTATGGATCTATTCTTGAGAACAATGACCTTCATGTCCAATATACACATTAGATGTACCTCAAAGTATCCTTTCGATTCCACCTTGATCAAATCCCAATCAAAGACATGGTTAGGATTATGTACATGCTTTTTCAACAATGACACATGAAACATGTTATGAACTTTTATGGTAGCAAGCAATGCAAGCATGTACATAACAGGCCATGTCTTATCCAAGATCTCAAATGAGCTACAATATATGGTTGCTAGTGTAGTGAAACTCCACAATTTCAAGGAACTTTTATTTCGTTTTACTTTCATAAACACATGCTCTTAAATTTTAAATTTCCTTAGTAATTTTCCTTTAAATGCATAATTATTTTGCATGTCATGTGCTACCTTTAAATTGTATTTGACCTTGAACATTTTCTCTTGCACTTCTCTAAGCAACTCTAGCCTATGTACTACTCTTTTTGCTAAATTGTTTCAACTAAGTGTTCAACATTACACTTTCCATCATAAAATTACTCAAATAAACTCATATTGAGTGAAGTTTGATATACATTATTGTAGATAAATTTTACTAAATGCAAGTAACCCTCCCACCTAGATGGCTTATCCATCACATACATGTTTAACATGTTTTCAATCACTTGATTTACTCTCTCTGTTTTTCTGTATGTTTGTGGATGATAGGCTATATTGAAGTTTAAATTTGTACCAAAATGTTTGAATAACTCTTTCCAAAATTTTGAGATAAAATTTGTATTTCTCTCTTAAATAATTTCCTAAGGTATCCCATGCAACCTAGCAATCTCTTTCAAGTAAATATTTTTTATATTAGTTTCCTTATGAGACAACTTAATTAGAAAAAAGTGAGCAACTTTGGTTAATTTGTCCACCACTACCATTATCGAATCATGTTTCTTTGTTGTCTTAGGCAATTTAGTGATAAAATCAATAGTTATTACTTACTATTTCCACTCTAGTATTGGTAATGGTTATAGAAAACATGTTGGATGTTTGTGCTCAACCTTTACTCTTTGACATTAGATACACTTGGATATAAAATCAATCACATTCATCTTCATTCCTAACCAAAAATATTGACTTCTTACTACTACAATTATTTCTAATGACTAGGATGTAGGGAAAATTTTAGGAGCTAAATTTCATCCATGGTCTAATTTTCCATGTTTTCTTAAGAGAAAAAGATTTAACAAWTTCCATTTTTTCTAAAATGTTTGGCCCAAATTCCATAGTACAAAAATAGTATGTCTAAAAATCACCTAAATTTCTAGAAACTAYATAAACTTGTTAAAGATTTGAACATTTTTACAAAAATATCACCAACATTTTATGGTTGGGATTTTAAGACTTAGTAAGATTGGCCAAGGTTCTACACTTCAAGTATGAATCCTTAAAATTTTCCATGTCTAACATATACAACATTGTGCATTTATTTTAATACAAGCTTTATTAATTCATAAAAAAATAAGAACATAAACTTTATTTTATTCATAAGAATATATTATCTTCCAACTTATAATCTTCATACTTTTGTTATACATTCTCTTACTCTAAGCCTTCTTTTATATGTAAATAGTGGTCATCTAAGCTCACAACCTAAAAAATTATGTTCCTCAAATTTCATATTGTAAAGTCTTATTTGCAATATGATAGAAATAGGAAGTTAATAAATGGATAGTTTTTTTTCAATGTGATAATTGTGATATCTGATAATTTGATTTGATTAATGAAAATTTTAATTATTCATTTTATTAAAAAAAAATGACTTATCAAAAATAAATAATTCCATTTAATTAATTAAAAAATTTATTATCAAATTTTAATTTTAAATATAAAATTGTAACTTAGAATTTTAAAAAATAATTAAAATTTCAAAAATTATGAATATCATAAACTTAAACTTTACTTACCCATAAAAAAAATAAAAGACTTCACAAGTTGAAATTGTCCACCACTTATCAACTACCTTAAAAATAATCCACAAATCAATTTCTCACCACTTATCAATTAGCTTAAAACAATGCACAAATCAATTGAAATTTCTATAAAAATTAACCAAATAGAACTCGAGTTAACTAGAAAAAAAAAATTACTTCCCACATTGAATGTCTGAAAAATTGGAAAAATATTAACAAAATAAAATAAAAATGTAATAAAAAATGATTTCACATATTGAATTTGTCTACCTGCTTATCAACTAACCAAAAACTGTCCACTTATCAACTAGCTTAAAAACAATGCACAAATCAATTGATATTTCTATAAAAATTAACAAAATAAAATTGATATTTCACATCTAGAAAAAAATTACTTTACTTCATGATTGAATGTGTTTGACTGTGTGGAAAATTGGAAAAATATTAACAAAATAAAATAAAACTACTCTGACATGTTAAATTTTTCCACCCACTTATCAACTAGCCACAAACCCATACTTCATAGAAATAATGCATAAACCCAAGTATGCATTGATCATAAATTAAATTGATTGGAATAATGAACAAATAAATTGAAATTTTCTATAAAAATTAACAAAAATTACTAGAAAAAAAATTACTTTACTTCACAATTGAATGTGTGGAAAATTGGAAAAATATTAAAAAAATAAAATAAAACTACTTTGACGTTGAATTTTTCCACCCACTTATCAACTAACCACAAAGCCATACTTCATAGAAATAATGCATAAACCCAAGTATACACTGAACATAAATTGATTGTGCTATATTAGTTGCCTTATGAGACAATTTAATTAGAATAAAGTGAGCAACTTTGGTTAATTTGTCCACCACTACCATTATTGAATCATGTTTCTTTATTGTCTTAAGCAATTTAGTTATAAAATCAATAGTTATTACTTATTATTTCCACTATGGAATTGATAATGGTTATAGCAAACATGTTGGATGTTTGTGCTCAACCTTTACTCTTTGACAGTAGATACACTTGGATATAAAATCAACCACGTTCTTCTTCATTTATAACCAAAAATATTGACTTCTTACTACTACATTTTTTTCTAATGACTAGGATGTCGAGAAAATTTTAGAAGCTAAATTTCATCCATGGTCTAATTTTCCATGTTTTATTAAGAAAAAGATTTACCAAATTCCATTTTTTCTAAAATGTTTGGCCCAAATTCCATAGTACAAAAATAGTATGTCTAAAAATCACCTAAATTTCTAGAAACTATATAAACTTGTTAAAGATTTGAACATTTTTACAAAAATATCACCAACATTTTATGGTTAGGATTTTAAAACTTAATAAGATTGACCAAGGTTTCTACACTTTAAGTATGAATCCTTAAAATTTTATGTGTCTAACATATAAAATATTATGCATTTATTTTAATACAAGCTTTATTAATTCATTAAAAAAATAAACATTCTGCATTTATTTTAATACAAGCTTTATTAATTCATAAAAAAACTAATAACATAAACTCTATTTTATTCATAAGAATATATTCCCTTTCAATTTATAATCTTCATACTTTTGTTATACATTCTCTTGCTCTAAGCCTTCTTTTATATGTAGATAGTGGTCATCTAAACTTACAAGCTCAAAAATTTTATTTCTCAAATATCATATTGTAAAGTCTACTTTACAATATGATATAAATAGGAAGTTAATAAATGGATAGTTTTTTTGTTCAATGTGATCATTGTGAGATTTAATAATTTGATTTAATTAATGAAAATTTTAATTATTCATTTTATTAAAAAAAAAATTATTTATCAAAAATAAATAATTTCATTTAATTAATTAAAATTTATATTATCAAATTTAATCTTAAATATAAAATTATAATTTAGAATTAAAAAAAAAAAAATTTAAAATTATGAATATCATAAACTTAAACTTTACTTACCCATAAAAAATAACTGACTTCACACCACTTATCAACTAACTTAAAAATAACCCACAAATCAATTGTCCATCACTTATCAGCTAGCTTAAAAATAATGCACAAATAAATTGAAATTTCTATAAAAATTAACAAAATAAGACCGAACTTCAACTAACTAGAAAAATAAAATTACTTCACACGTTGAATGTGTGAAAAATTGGAAAAATATTAACAAAATAAAATAAAACTGTAATAAAAAATGATTTCACATGTTGAATTTGTCCACCCACTTATCAACTAACCACAAACTCTCCACTACTTATCAACTAGCTTAAAAATAATGCACAAATCAATTGATATTTCTATAAAAAATTATCAAAATACTAGAAAAAAAAATCACTCCCTAAGTTGAATGTGTGGAAAATTGGAAAAATATTAACAAAATAAAATAAAATTGTAATAAAAAAAGATTTCACATGTTGAATTTTTCCACCCACTTTTCAGCTAACCACAGACTGTCCACCACTTATCAACTAGCTTAAAAATAATGCACAAATCAATTGAAATTTTCTATAAAAATTAACAACAAAAAAAACTGGATTTCACCTCAGATGGGGTGCCACCTAGCACAGCAGGGCCATGTGGTATAGAGTTAGGCTAGGCCTTAAACACAGGCCATCGGATCCCATCCCCTCACCATTAAGGATGGGAGAAAGGTCGAGCAACCAAGCTGATGGGATGAGTCGTCCCACGCGAGTGAAGAGGACGGACACACAATGCACTAAGAAGGCAGCCTTAATGGTCGATCCCATCATATCCATCCTCATGAATATCTAGAATTTTGGCTAGGGAAGAACTCATTTCGAATTTGAGCCGCAAAAGCGAGGCATCTCTGAGCTCTAGTGCGGCTACAACAGCCTCATCGTCGCTCTAGTCATTGTTTGGATCATACACATGCTGAGGGAAAGAGATAAGCCTCGATCCTGAAAAACCTTCATTTAGGCCCTCAAAATTTCCCCGGAAGTTTAAAATTGCTAAAAATAGTAAATTGCCAAAATTGCCAGAAAATAGTTTTGAGATAGTTGGAAAATGTGGGTGGCCACCGATATCCACCTGGATCAATCCTCCCTCCTTAGGAAGAAATGGTCTCCATTGCGTTGACTTCCCGGGGGAGAGGGAAAATCGTTTGTTGAATCTGTATCTTGATGAACTGCTTGCCTTGTTGGAGAAGTTGCGCTGCTTAGCTTGTTGAAGGTTGTCACAAACATGTGGCTGGAAGGGTTGGAACTTTTTAACTATTATGGCTACATGAGATGCCTGTGTGCAGAAGGAATCTGTGTTCTTTGCTACAACCTTTTCGACCTGCTTCTATTGGATAGAAGGTGCTTGGGGCAAGGTTGAGTGGTTGCAGTGTCCTTATGTTCCCCTTTTGAACAGATTGTGATGAAGATGAATTTTTCAGTATGAGATACTACCTTGCAACACTATTTAGGTGGAACAATAGTTGGAACTACCTCTTGTATTCTATAGAGATGACCCCCCAAAGTAACAATGACACTACGGGGTCGAGACTCATAAACAACATGGTGTCTTCACATGTATGCTTGGCCCAAGAGGACATCACAGACATCCAGTGAGCATGCATCGATTGAGGAAACCATCCGCATAATACCTCAAAATGTCATAGAGGGTTGGATGTGGTATGATAATCGACATTGTTGGTTCACACGAAGATCTTGTCCCTAGAGAGCCACCCAATGTTGTATGTTGTGGGTGTGGTGTTGTCAACAATTCTAATTGTTTGATGACCTCGATGAGATGAGGGTTCTTTTTGGTTTCTTTATCAACAATAAAAGCCTTGATTACATAGGTTCCCTTCCTTACATATATGAATGAAAAGGTGCTCCCCCTCTTTAGGATCCTCTAGTTATTTTGGTTGGATTTTTTTGGTCGTGACAATAGAAGTGGGCTCTATTTCGATGATATGTTTGTTTTCAATGTTTTCTGGATCGTATTTTGAATTAGGGTTCGTCTCCTTATATTTGATCTTGGCCACAATGACTATTTTGACGACACTTTATGATGTTGTGCCAGGGGATTTTGTAGAAATGGAACCATTTTGGTGTCCTTCTTTGTCTTCCCATGACCCTTCTTTTCACATGTGGCTTGGATTGGTTTTAGGAGACTGTTTGTTAGGACCATATTTGTCATACTTTGGTTGTTATTGGATTTGAGACTTCGAGAATCCACCATTTTGTTAGGTGCTTAAATTTATGCTCGATTTTAACAACATATTGATAAGAAACGCCATGTGATGAGAGGTCCAAAAAACCCATTTCAGTTTGGATAATGCATTGTATTCCCAGTGGCCCACAGGAACCAAATTTCATTTTGGGTCTTTATTTATATTCATGCACAAGGTATGGAAGGTATTGTTGAAATTCTTAACTTCTTGGCCCCTCTCTTATACATGATAATGGTCCATCTCATGTATTGTAGTCTTCCGCCGTTTCAAGTATCGATTTCACTTCCCATCACACAAAAATCCCAAATTAGACTCGACCCATGTATTCCAGGACTCCTCCTGAAACTTTTCTCCAGTGGTTTCCCCTGATATTTGACATGGGAGAGCCTTAAGGAGTCTTGAAGAAGCTGATCTTTTTCTCTGTTGGAAAGTTTGTGAATGAAATAAGCTATGATTTAATCATTTATGAATACGTGTTTGCTCACGACCTTCAAATATAGGAATATCAAAATTGAGCCTGTATAAAAGACAGGAACACTTATATCTGAAGTTATCGCTTGATGAAGATATAAGCGATACTATCGGAGGCATTGAAGGATGTGGAAAAAAAATTCTCTATCATTTCGTTCCTTTGTTGCGTGGGGGTTTCCTCAATCAATAGTTTCAAAGCATATATTGTCCTGTCATCTTTTTTTTCTCCTACCGTGAGAGGTCGTTTGGGTGTGCGGGAGATATTTTCTTCAAGAGAGAGACAAGCTTTCGAGACCCAAATTGCTATACCCGGACCTGGTTGAGACATGCTAAAAGCAATCGAGACTGACTTTGCTTTCGATATCATTGATCGGAGATTATTTTTAGCATGAAATTAGAGCATAGATATAATAAATAAATGCAGAAAGATATTGCAGATACCCAATAAACTGTAAAATGTATCATGGAATTATATGACACCTTATATCACCGTTATTACCGCGATTGTATTGGCTAGAAATAAATATGCGGTGTAAAAATATAGGAAAGGGACTACGCTACGAATGAATTGGAAACATCTCAGGAAAGAGATGTGTGACTGCCTTATTCACAAGAGATGATTACAATGAGGCTTTTGAAGGTATTTTTACAATAAAATAGGAATGACAAACCCATAGACGTCAAAACAACCTATGAGGATGAATGCCAAAGTGTGTGGACCCAGGTGTGCAGGTAAGTTAATTACATCAACTAGGGTTGTAACTTTTGCATACCATCTTGTTTAAATGATATGATAACACGATGGAAGGTATCATCAAAGGGAGATTCATTTGAAGGGTTCAATCATGCCTTCAATATCAGCGAGGAAGCTCTATCACGAAAAGGAAACCTTCGTTTAGGCCCTCAAAATGGCCCAGGAGTTAAAAGCGTAAAATAGTAATTGCCAAAGGTGCGGAAAACTAATTTTGAGCCCGGGTTGGAAAAGGTGGAGTGGCCACCGATATCCACTGGATCGGGGGCTCCCACAAACCATGAAATTAAAGAGTGAGACATGAAGAGATAAAAAAAAAAATCAAGGGTCAACCTAGGTTTCCGCAGGTTGTTGGAACATAAAAGGTAAAATGAAAAATGACCGAAGAAGAAGGATGGCAAGGGAAAGAATAAGGTTCTTACTTGACTCACTATGATGGAAAATTATAAACCAATTTCACCAGGAAGGCTTCCTTTGTAGATGGTTGTTGTTGTGCTAAAGGTGGCATAACCACTATAACCTATTCATGTCGATATGTCTCGGTGATCGTAACCAATGATTTTGTTAGTCATTCTTATATATAGTCCCTCATTGGAGAGGAAACCATTATTTCATGCGCCGTTTTATTTCAAAATAAATTAACCACTACCAAATCAATACACAATTGGAACATATCCTCAATATCGTCGGTCTTGTTATGTATTGGACAAGCCACATCTCTACCTCTCCTTCATAGGAGTTGTTGGTCTTTAAAGTCACATTACCCTTAGAGCTTTTAATGTTTCTAGTTGTTCTAATAGTTTCTCCTTAGACATAAGTATGGTATCCATTAATAAATTAGGGCCATCTAATTCTTTGGTTATATCAACAAGTTTTAGAAATAGGTCATCTCTCTTAATTTTAACAACATTCAACTTTGACAACAATTCTTTTAAACGTCGGTTTTCATCCAACAAAAGCGATTAGTTTGCATTCAACTGAATCTTGAAGGAAAGGTTTGTTCTCTTCCTATAGGTGTAGTTTAGGCTTGAAAAATCTTGATAGAAAAAGTTATGGATTCTTTGTAGAAACTTTCGTAAATTCTAAATCTTTTGGATATGTTCTCAAAATTCATAATCTTAAGTTGAGAATTGGTCAAACTTGTTGGCTAACTTTCTAGGTTTCAAGGATTAGGTATATTCTTTTATGGATTCCATCTCTAATGTATTTTCTTATAGCCAACAACAAACTAGATGAACCCCTCAACTTGGAACTGCTGAGGAACATCTTCTAGGGTAAGTGTTGGTTGAATTACAATTAAAGATTTAGAAAAAAATAGTTTGGAATTGGATCTTTCTCCAATTCCTTTATTAACTATTTTGGTAAATTCTATTTATCAATGTCAAAATAGATTATTTTAGTGCTTTCTCGATTGCCTCATGAAATTGCACGATTTTTTAGGGTACATCCTCCTGAAAATCGATTTTTGATTTCCATCTTTAAAAAAAAATCTTATTTTTTCATATCAAAACTGTCTCTAATAAAATTTCATGAAACCTTTATGGTAGAGTCACATGGTGAAGTGTGACAAATTATTCTTCAAAGATATTTGGCTCTTGGATAACCAAAGCCTCAACAATTTCCCTAGTCTTTGTTTTGACTTGGATGGGACACATGCTTCATGCCTTCCCATAGCTTTCAGGGCAATTTTCTAAAATTTCATGTGTATTTCCAATCCGTTTTCTGGTTCTCTCTTTATTTTTATGATATATTTCAAATAGAGGTTTTCAATTTTTCTTTGTCTGTCTTTATCTATTCCATCATCTGAACTTTTTGCAAGTGTTTTTCTTGGTTCTAGACCACTACTTCTGGGTTTCTTACTCTGAATTTCCAACGTGTTTTTTCTTGGTTCTAGACCACTACTTCTGGGTTTCTTACTTGCGTGAGTACCTATCTATGAAACACTGTGTGAATTATGGTTCTTCATTGTTTCATGTCTCCCCTTTTGTCTGTACCACTCATCAGTGCTAGCCAATTCTTCAACATCATTCAAGACGTATTCAATTGGGGCCTTAGGGAGATTTTGGTCATCTCCTCCTCCTTCCTCGAGTTTCTAAGACTTACAAAAATAAGAAGAGTATCCCACCAGGAACATGTGTGCAAAAAAAGTGTTGAATTTTAATGCTTAGCTCATGCACATGTGGTTTATATCAATTTAGCATGTACTTGAACCATAAACAATGCAACAATACCATACACAAGTGTTGCAATAACCAAGATCACAAGAAGAATAACAATGCACAAGAACACAAGAGTTTATCCTGGGAAAAACCTTCTCAATCAAGGGAAAAACCCAATAATCCTTTTCTATAGAGTCAAAAGAAGATACCCCGCACCATGAACCCTATATCACACAAGAGGGTGCTCCTTGACCTAGAAACTTGCACCTAAGATAAGTGTGCAGTTCAGTCGTACAGCTTGTCTTGAGAGAATGTTACAAGTGTGTGAGTGAGTTAGATCCACAATGGGGATCTACTCCTATGTATACAATAACTAGCACATCAAAAGGATGTGTCTATTGGCACAATAGGGCCAACCTCTTCAACTAAATAATATAATTAATCATTCACAATATAAATTATCTTTTACATGTTGGGGTCGAATTGTACCTTTTACAACACAAATTAGGGTTACAACAAATCTTACTCTCAGACAATATAGCAAAGGATCCACAAATCCTCTAGTGCTCAGCCACTAGGGACATGTATACCTGTGGTCATCTACAAGGACGTCACTCTCAAAGGATTAACTCAACTAAGTCCATAGAAGTACCATCTGGAGAACCATCTCAATTTGAATCAACTAAGTCCATAGGAGTCAGATAGGAAACCATCTCAAGTTATCTCAACTCAGTCCAGAGGAGAATGACAAGAGACTACACATCATTTCAACTTAGTCCAAAGGAGTATGACACACCCATCACATGGGCTATCTCACAGATGTCTCAACTCAATCTAGAGGAGAACGATCTGGAGGATGTGTCATGAAGTTGCAATCAACAATAAATAGGTCCCTAGGGTCAAAACCATTGATGCATTGAGCTTCCTTTAAACGAAGTTGATCAAATTGACTTGCAAATTCATCCAAGTGAGAAGTATGCTTGACGAAAATTTTTCCAACTCTTCAGGGAAATGGAATGAAGTGTTTCTTTCTTTTTTCATTGAAAAAGTACTCCCATTATTTATACCATCTACAGACTTTGATAACAAATATTTTATCAGATACATAAAGGGGAGAAAGAAAATAGTCTCAGAAAATTGAAATCCTCCATAGTCTCAAAATTTCCTTTATTGGCAAGAAAGGAGGAATCCTCTAGTGACAGTCTTGAAATAAAAAATAAAACTATTGTGGACTACGTAGAAATTGTACTGGGCTTTATGTCTTCATAAAGTGGGGTACCAGAAAAAAAATTGGTTCCACATTGGAATCAACACTACTTTCCCTAGGAAAGTCTTTAAACATGTGGTAGTAGGTTATAGCATATACTTTATAAGAAGTCGTATAATGTTTTTTGGTTTTTCTAAAACCACCCAGTTGAAACGATATCTCATTTGAAATAATTCATCCCCATTCAATCAGGGCGTCGTTGTGAATAGAAAAGTGAAGAATATAAAAAATGTATTTTGGCACAGAGGCCATGGATTCTAGTCCAATTGTATGGGAAAAAATTCAAGAGAATTCTTTGTAGGGGTATTTTAAATAACTTACCTCAATCTGAGAAGAATTGTTATCAGTTATCGGTCTGATAAGATAGTTCTCAAGGATCTCCTCCTCCTTGGTTTTATTCAAGAAATTCATTTGTTTCCTCATTCTTGAACCATATGGTGGGGTTTTGGAATCACAAAATTCTCCCAAAAACTGAAGGAGTCAAGGAGATGGCCGGCTTCCCCTGAACTTGAATTCTTCTTCTTTTTGTATTGAACTTATCTTCCCACTATAGAACAAGTTCTTTAAATTACATCACATTAGGCACATAGTCGACTAATGTTATGCCTGAACTCCAAAATTGTTTTGGTTCCTTCTCTATGGGGGAAAGAGCCAAATACCACTTGTAATCTTGCAACCAATGCATTGATGATATTCTCGTCCAAGATTTTTAAGTGTGTCTTCACAATACAAGTCCTTTCTTCTATTTGACATATCTTTACATTGCTTTCTCTTCTTATGAATCGCTGGTGCTACTATCGATATAACCTTTTTACAACATGACATATTAACCCTTTATTAAATTTACCATGTATTTCCTTGATTATTAACTACCATGGCTCTTATTTCAAAGTTGTCAGCTTGCACGGTAAGATTTAGAATTTATTACAAATCTTTACGAAATCTTCACCACTTTAATAACAATATTAGGTTCACACAAGTGACCGATGACATGGTGGAGGGGAATTAAATTTCATCGAGAATGGCGTTGTGATGTTGGAAAACACGAAAAATGATTAAGTATGGAGGTGAAAAAAGAGAAATTGAATGTGCAATATGGTAAATGCAGGATTGTGAGTTGCAGGACATGGGACATGGAGATTCGAAAGGAAAGAAGGGAGGAATCTCACATCCACAATGATGAAATAAATCGAGTATAATAAAAAGGTCAGTATATGGGTCACGAAAGTGGATGGGTCATTTTGGAGAGCACGGGATTGTCTTTGTGGGACATGAGAAATTATTGGAAAGGGATGGATTGGTATCTCAGAAAAATACTCCAACAAAACATAAAAATGACCAAGTATTGGATTCGTGAAAAGTGACTAAATAATACTTGTGGTTTAGCGAGTTTGTCAATTTGCGAACATGGGAATTTGATGGTAGCTATATCTACAATCCATGTTTCAAAGAGAAAAAATGGCTAAGTAAAGAATATACAAGGAACATAGGAAGAAAAGGAAAAATACTAAGTATGGATATATATGTACCAACATTGATCAACGAATGTAGATCAACACCTTCCTAGTTTTGGAAATCATTGTGGAGCCAATATTTTCCAACTCCAATTGGAAATCATTGTCACCAATATTTTCCAAGATTTTAAATGGACCATACATGATTCGATTAATATTTTTACCTTCACCTTTAAGGCATTCTTTGCTAATGTGTAGCCAAACATTATCACAAAATTGAAAGTGATGTTCAACCCGACGCTTTTCATGCCTATCCTTATACTTGGCTTGGGTCTTTTCCTAGTGTTCATGTCTAGCCTAATGAACTAATTCAATCTTCTGAATGAACTTTTTGGTTTTTTCTACATCATTGCATCCATCCATCACTCAATATTTCCCAAGAGTGAAGTCCAAAAGATACTTAGGAAAATATCCAAAATAAAACTATTCATTCCAAATCTTAGGACACTTGTTAAATATCCTTAGAGTAATTGTATCACTATCTAATTGACCACTTCCATTTATCCATTAGTCTGTGGATGAAAATAAATTCTCTTCTAAAGCTTGGTCTTTATTCACTCCCACAAAGTTGTCTGAGATTTCCCAAAAAAGTGGGATCCTTGATTAGATACAATGGATGTAGGAAAACCAAAATGAACCCAAACAAGCTGGAAGAAGAAATGGATAGCTCCTTCTCCTATCACTTATTTCCTACAAGTCACTAAAACACACATTTTTTTTTAAATCTATCCACAACAACATATAGATAATAATGACCTTTACTAGACATAGGAAAACCCCCTATAAAATCCATAGACACACTTTCCCATGGACGAGATGGTATAGGAAGTGGTATATACAAACCCAATTTTATGTTACTTGTTTTTCTAGTGTCACACATCATAGATCCTTTTACATATTTGGACACAGTTTCATACATCTAAGGCCAATAAAAAGAACGTTGTAATTGAACTATCATTTTACCTATACCAAAATGAAAAAAAAGTGAGAGAAGTATGTGCTTCCTTGATTACATGCAATCTTTCATATCATGGAATGCACAACTTACCAAAATGATATAACTTTTCATGTACATGATATTGTAATTATTCCACTTTAGTACCATGGCTTAGTGTTTCATAGACATCCTTAAAATATTCATCTCTATCATATTGTTCAATGTACCTTTCAGGAGATAATGCACTATGTTGTAAAACAATGGATGAATTAACAGGATATCTAGATAGCATATCAACAAATTTATTTTTATACCTTTCTTATACTTGATTACCAAATGGAATTGTTGTGAAAATCCCATCCACCAGAAATGTCATGAACATTGTAGTTTGGTTTGTGATTGGAGATACTGAAAACAATGCTGATTCGTATGGATGATTGTTTATTTTCCCATCAAATAGTGTTTCCACTTCTTTACACTCTGAACCAAAGAATACAATTATATGTCATAAGTAGGATAATTTCTTATTGCACTAGTGAAGGTCTTATAATGGTAAAAAATTGGTTTCCTCATTTTTATTAACATTACTCCCATGACCCCCGGATGGGGTGTTAACAGAGAACACGTGGACTATGAACCGGGGGGGCATATGCCAATGGGGCACGGAGCCATGTGACGGGCTCGTGCCTCCGTATGCCACCCTCCCGCAGCATTAAAACACTCTAAATGTGATGGGAAGGGTTGTTAATGCTCCCCCTCGGCTCTTGTGTTGTATTATGGCGCACTCATTTGGCTCGGTTCATTATCTCTGTTGGTGGCTCGCTGGGCTTCTCCCTTCGCAGCCATGTTCATCCTGTGACTGTGTTCACTGTCTTCTCCCTTCGCAGCAGCCCGACGACCATAGCCTTACGCCACTCATGCCTAAGCACAAAAAACACTTAAGAGGGAAGCCACGACGGGGCTCTCCCTAGAGACCGCGTCGTCCCTCCACCTCCTCGCGCGCCTCGCCACCCACTAATTCTTCCATCCGCTCGAGGCCCAATCACCATAGCTCTTCTTCCCTCAACCCATTGACCATGAATTTCAATTGTCTGGAGCTGGTTCCGCGGCTACCCAGCTCTTCCTTGCGCTTCCTCTGCTCTCCTTCGGTGAATGCACCAGTACGCCCTCCGAGTTCAGCTTTCCCTAGAGACATAGGAGCAGTCCCACCTTCTCATCCGAGGCAGTCTGGGCACTCTGCCTCCCCCACTCCCGACTCCACATTCAACGAGCAGCTGAAAGACAAGGTG
>SNQJ01S0015280.1:0-26409 GCA_010110895.2 Picea sitchensis | reverse complement strand
AACTTTTCTTATGTCATAAATTCGTGCAAATAATTCGTCTCGCCAGATCGCCAGAGATTCGGTAAAACATCAGGATGGGCAGTTGGATGACACTAACTCTCTTGTTGCCGGTTACAATTTTTTCTCCGAGATCAGCGTACATCTGTACGGTATGCCCACTGATGTGATGGAACTAAGTTAATTATTCTAGAAATTTATTATATTTTTGCAATTTAAATTTTAAAAGTAGTTGAAAGTCATAGTTGTATTTAATTGATGAAWAYTTTGATATGAAATTTTGTATTTACTAGCACAATTACATTTAAGTAAAAGTGTTTGATATATGTTAATCAGTTTTATTTTTCACTTTTTAAAATTAATGGGGTAGATTGACTTATATCAATTACTTTCATTTAAATCTGGTTGTGCTAGTTAATGAATTTGAAAGATTAATAAACTATTTATAATAATATAATTTTAAGGTCACGACCAAGCCACATACCAAATTGATATATGAGATTTTGTGTTTGTGGAACAAGGGATACCCTCCTCTGAATGATTTGATTAGTAAAGTTTAGGTAGGTATACATAATAAATTATTAAAATATTAATTAATTGAAAGTTAATTAATATATTAATTAGTTAAAACTTAATGTATTAATTAATTAATACATTATTATATTACTTTTATATATATTAGTTAATTTATCTATCTATATATAAACATTAGTATATTACTCCTTAAAAGTATTTGTTAATATATATATATATATATATATATATAAAAGTATTAGTTAATTTATCTATCTAGTGTTAATACATTAATAAAGTATTAACACATAAATAATAATTAATAAAAAAAATAATACATGAATAACAAGGATTGTATTGGAATGGATCTAGATGGGATCATTGAACTAGCTAGAATGTCTCAACAATTATCAATTTACTATAAAACCATTGTTAATTTGCTATAATTATTATGTGTCTTTATTAAAGAAAAATTCAAAATCATTATATATATATATATATATATATCCACCATCAACTCAAACTAGAATGGAATAAAAATGCCGATCTTGGTTAAACTATTGGTGAATCATGGAAGACACCATTTGATACTATTAAAAAAAAGTCAAATAAAAATTTAAGGAAAAAATGTGGTGTGATAAAGAGTTAGAGGGAAAAAGAAAATTAAGGTATTATAAGGATGTAATCAACCCTAATATAGAAGATCAAAATTATCTATCTCTTTTGACAAGTGTAAAGAAAAAAATAAGCATTGCTAAGATAAGAACAAATTCTCGAGAGCTCTGTAGTGAAACCATGGGATGAAAGAGTGTGTAGGTGTTGGTCAATTCCTAAAAAGCCATGGGATGAAAGAATGTGTAACATTTGTGACACTAAGAAGGTTAAAGATGAAAACCACTTTCATCATCATATATCATTTTGTCTTTCATTTTTAACTATATTTTTACTAATTTGTTTTTATTTATAAACAAATTCAAAATCATTATTAAAAAATTTACAAATATTTCATTATACCTAATTATATGTATATCATTTTGTATTCATCTATAACCATTTTTATTAATTTATTTTCATGGAAAAAAAATCAAAATCATTATTAAAAAGATAAGAATATATTACATGTCATTAAAGAAAACATCAAAATGAAAAACTATTATAAAATATGAATAATATAATATATTATCTGTATACTTAACTATGATTTTATTATATAATTTTCATTAAAAAAATCAAACTCTTATTAAAATATAAATAATATAATATCTTCATGCTTAGCAATAATTTTATTATTAAAAGTTTTATTTTAAAAAAATATTATAATTTGTATATAAATTTATTAAATTTTACTATTTTCAAAATATTAAATATAAATATTAGATAATATTTGTATAAGTAATTAAATTTGTATTTTAAATTAAAATAATTTTATTTTATCACATTTATAATAATTTATTTAAGAAACTAATTAATATTCAATAAATATAAAAACCATAAAAATCAAGATAGTACATTTTTCCATACATAACTTCATGTCATTCATGCCTTGGGACTTTGATTTCTCTATAACCCATATGATTCAATGGAAAGACCCATATGACTCAATGGGATGTGTGTATATTTTATTCTATTTAGACTTTATTGAGTATTACATTTTGTATTAATGATAAGAGGAATTTTTAGAAAAACATAAATGCAATAATAACGAAATAAATGGATAGTAATAATGAGAAAACATATGGTATTTTTATATTTTTTCTTAATTTTTGATATAAAAAGTACTAGGTACTTATAACCAAGTTTATTAATTATGTAATTAATTTCAAATATTGAAATAGTGAAAGAAACAATAAAACTTGAAATATATTAACCAATTAGAAATGAGAAAAACAAATACTTTTACTATATCAAAAAATATGTATTTGTTTTCTTAAGTTAAACATTACACTTCGCACACAAATTTAAAATAAAAGGCAATTTAATGTCAAATCAATAGCAAACTCATTGCTATAGTCCCTTGGCAGGGACTAATAATACCCAAAGATGATCATTAATGTAATAATGTATTAATGGATGACCATTGAGTGTATTAATGGATGATTATGGTTAACTATGATTGACCATGAACATGGCCATGGTTGACCATAAGCATGACCATAGTTAACTCCAATTAACCTAACCATGACCATCATTATGGTTAACAAAAAATGACCATGCTCATCACTATGCTTGACCATGAATAAAGTATTAATGTATTTGAATATGTAAAGTAGACACTCCACCCATCATGAGGGACACAAGAGCTTGGTGAAATAAAGTGCTCACATTTATCCCCTTTCATCTTATTAATTCAACTTCCAATTCTTATTTTTATATTTTTTCTCATCACAATTCAATAATTCATTTTTATCTCAGCTACTACTTTACATTGACATTTTTTCTTTCCCTCAATGCTCACTTACTCTCTTGTCTTATAATTAAGATACACAATAGTTTATTCCACCATACTAGTTTTTATGTCCCTAATAAATGGTTGGACGTTTTGAAACCTTGCACACAATGTTTATCCAAAAAAAGTTAGCATTATTGATGTATTAATTAATTGAAAGTTTACTAATGTATTAGTTAATTAATACATTAATTAAGTATTAATACATTAATGATCTATTAATTAATGTAATAATGCATAAATCCATTAATGTGTTAAAAATCATCACCATCATTAATACCACTATTCATATATTTGTCTCAAATATTAAGCTATGCATGTCTAATTAATTAATTAATACATTAATAATACATTACCAAAATATTAATACATTAATAATACAGTATTAAAGTATCAATACATTAACAATACATTATTACATTATCCATTAAAGTATTAGTTGATTTATTAAACATTAATAAAGTATTAAAATATTATTAATTAATATATTATTAAAGTATTAATATTACATTTATTTTTTTTAAGTAAAAAAAGGGTGTTGCCTCCTATATTATATTAACAAAAAGATACAACGACGCTATAGCCACTAAGTGTGCCACCCTTTTACCGGAAACCAACACAACTTGGGGCTCATATGTTCCTTCTGGATAAAAAACAAAAGATTGTTTCGCCATCTGTCCTGCTCGAAGGAAACCAGGATAGATGGCCATGCATCATCTTAACATTGTTTAAGGCATTACAGAGAGATTTTTTATAAGCCTGAACTTGACTCTAAACAGTAAGAGCTAAAGCAAAAGGGAGCCCCAAGATGGCTGGAAGTAAAAGAGAAAACCAGACTGAAATTGACTAGATCAAATACCCGGTGGCCTGTCGTCCTCATCCTCCTGTCGTGCTGCTCTGGCCTACATGACAAACGACTGGGCGCACGTTGGGCATTTTTTATTTGTCGAGGTATTGGAGTACACTTCGAAAATCATATCCAACCATTGTCCCATGAGGAGGGCCCTATGCTCTTGGTCTACCATCTTTCCTCGTAGTTCAAACACTAAATCCAAATGTGCTTCATGGAGGAAGGGTGGCGGGGCACCAGTATGTCCATGCATGGCTCGGTTAGAAGGTGGCACTAGGGTTTCGTCACCCTCGCCCAGAGTGACCTTCGTTTCCCTTGTAGCTACCTTGCCTGGAGTAATCGCCTCTGTATCTGCATTGCCCACACCCTTGTTCATGGTTGTTATGTCTTCATGGTGCTCAATTAGCGCGCAGGTCCCCTGCGAGACCAAATCCATGTAAGGTACTTCCTCAACATAACACGTTGGGAACTCCTCACAGAGCCCCCCCCTCATGTTGCCTCTTACCTGAGGTTCCAGGGCAGTCAGAGTGTTTTCTGTGTAAGACACTTCCTCAACATAACAGGTTGGGAATTCATCACAAAGCCTCCCCATCATGTTGCTTTTGGCTTGAGTTTCAAGTGCAGTCAGAGTATTTTCTTCCCGCATAGTGCCTGTGGGCTGCCAAATATATGAGAGTGAGAGTTGTTCTGGAGGGTTCTGAGCGCCCTCCTCCATCGCAAACTCATTTTCATAAGCCTGGAGTGAGAGACGGGTTTCCTGTGCTCTCTGACGAAGAATGGAGTTGGCCAGTGAGAGTGCTCTTTCCAATTGTTGTCTCCTCTGTTGTTCAACATCGTGGGTGTACCAAGACGACCCACGACGAGGTTTACCTCGCTCCCTAGGCATCATAGTGAAGGAGTGGGTGTCAAACGCACTAGGGCTCGGAAAAGTCGGAAGGATGTAGAGAAAAACACACTAGAGCTCACAAATGGCGAAAAGTTGCAGAGCAAGAATGAGTTGAATGTGACCATGCCTCCTCACTTTCACAAGCTTGTGGGATGGCAAGACGTGGCTCCGCATTAAATATACCATAGTAAATGCTTGCAAGGTCAGCCCTTTCCCGCAAGGGAGAGGTCGCTTACCTGGAGGTCGACTGTAATGGCTTGCTCCCATCGTTAATGTTGAATAGATGGGGAGCAGCCTGCCACATTTAATATGAGGCTGGGCACTGTACCAGGTGGCGGTGTTGTGCATCGTGTCACCCCATCCGAGGCAAGTATTAATATTACATTAATAGAGCTTTAATAGTGCATTAATAAAATAATAATAAATACATTATTACATCATTACATAAATACATTAAAGTACTAATGATGATGATGATGATGATGATGATTAACATCCACTAAGACCTAATTAGTCTACCGGGCCTTAAAAGGGTAAGTGATTACTTGTGATTCTTTAGAATTTTATTTTTGTGCTCAAAAAGCATTAATAGAAGCTTTCCAAGATCACCATAATTTTGTTGAGTTAAGAGGTTAGGAAGGTTATTAATTATTATTAATATATTAATAATAATACCCATATATGATCATTAATGTAATAATGTGTTAATGTGTAAATGGATGACCATGTTGACCATGATCATGATTGACTGTGATTGACTATGGTTGACCATGAGCATGACCATAGTTAACCCCAGTTAACCATGACCATCACCATGACTATGTTTGATCATGAAGATGGTTGACTATGACCATGACTATCGTTAACCAAAAATCACCATGCCCATCACTATGCTTAACAATGGATAAAGTATTAATGTACTAAACTATTAAAGTATTAATCTATTAATTAATTGAAAGTTAATTAATACATTAATAAATTATTACTATATTAATATATTAATACATCAATAATGTATTAATACATTAACAATGCATTATTACATTAATCTTTTAAAGTATTAGTTAATTTATGAATACATTAACAAAGTATTAAAGTATTATTAATTAATACATTAATAAAGTATTAATAGTACATTAATGCATTAAAGTAATTAAGTATTAATAGTACATTAATAAAGTAATAATACATTAATAATAATACCCACGGATGACCATTAATGTAATAATGTATTAATGTATTAATGGATGACCACATTGACCATGACCATGGTTGACTGTGATTGACTATGGTTGACCAAGAGTATGATTGGCCATGTTTGATTATGGTTGACTATGAGCATGACCATGGCTGACTATGGTTGAGCATGAGCATGACCATAGTTAACCCCAATTGACAATGACCATGACCATGACTATGGATGACCATGACTATGGTTGATCATGAAAATAGTTGATCATTCATGGTTGAGCATGGCCATCACTATGCTTSAACATGGATGATCATGGTTGATCATCGTAGACCATGGTTATCCATGACCAATAACATGGTTGTATCCAGTACCATGGTTAAGTATGGTTGACCATGAAAATGACCATGACCATGGTTGACGATGACCATGAACATGGTTGATTGTGGTTGAAATTTGTTGACCATGACCAAGGTTGACTATAATGTAAACAAATTATATGGACAAAAGCTGTATATAATTTTATGAAACATCCAAGGTTTTGAGTGGAAACTCCACCCATCATCATGGACAAATGAAACTCATATGGTGGAAAAGAGTGTTGAAGTAGGTATTTAAAGGAGAAAATTGGTTAGTGGTCATTGAAAAGAGGAAGGAGGAATGAAAAATATGGTCATTGAGATAATTAGAATAATAATAATAAAGTATTAAAATTAGTTGAGTAGATTAAGGACGGATAGAATATTGATTATTAAATTACCAATCAAAATTGATTATTAAGATTAAAGGAATTTAGGACTCAAAATAAAAATTAAAAATTAAAAATAGTAGTAGCTATAAATAGAAATATAATTAACATAGGTAAGATGAGATAATTATTAAAGGTAATCAATGATGTGACTAGTCTAAAGGGAAATAAAAGAAAGGAGCCGACATTGGAGAGGTACATTTAGATGGTCGTTGAGATAAAAGAGATTTAAATTAAAAAAGGAATAAAATTAGTTGAGGAGATTTGGGAAGAAATAAATTACTCAATGAGATTGGGTGGTAGAGGGGAGTTAATGAAGAATTAATATTAAAGGAAATTAAGAAATAAAACTATAGAAAAATTCATAGCTATAAAAGGAGAGATAATAATTATAGGGGGAATTTAATTAAAAAAAAAATGGCGTGACTAGGATAAAGGGAAAAAAGATGGGAGGAGACATTAGGGAGGTCCATTTAGAATGTTAGGGAAAGAATAAATATGGGGGAAAGGATTAGGACAAACATGTGACTAAAGTCTAACTAGAAGAACAAGGATGATCAAGGTGATAAATGGTGGGATTCTAGTATTGGCAAAGTTTGTAGCCATCTTCATGATTGAAATTATTAGGATGTTTTTCAATTTTGAGAGCTTATCAAATGAGATGAGAGGAGTAATGACGGGCATAGGCTAAAATTTTATTTTGGTCAAACCAAATTAGGTGTTTGGATTTGGAGGAGTGTTCGACAATAACTTATTTAGAAATCTCATTGAGGGTAGTGTCAGCTATATGCTCTTTACAATAAGCTTTGAAGGATCTTCCAATTTGACCTATGTAATATTTTTCACGAGATCATGGAATTGGGTAAACTCCTCGGCCAAGCATCAAGACAGATTTATCTTTTACAGTTCTAAAACATTTTTTGAGTGTTTTTTAAGGTTCGAATATGTTTTTAATATTATTCTTAACCAGAATTTTTGAGATATGATCAACGGTGCCCTAGATATAAGGTATAGAAATGAGAGATCGAGACTGGGAGGAGGATGAGGTGATTTTTTTTATTTAGATTTAGGATTGTTGATTGAGTGGAAGGAATGATTGATTTGAGAGAGAGAGTAGTCATTGGAAAAAACAACCTTGGTAAGGTGGGATTTTTCCTCCGTGAGGAATTGAGGGGCAGATACGCGAATGGCTTGAGTAATCGGGGTTTGGAGGACACCATATGTTTTAGCTAGATGGTGGTGGGAATTGGTATGAAGGTATCAATTGGTATGAGTATTATTTATTTAAACTTGGTGATCCAGGAGGATCCATGAATTCTCACAGAGGTCAAAAAACATCTGGAACATCCATAGAGGTCCACTAATGCATAGAGATCAGTGATAGATTTCTAATGGCGCAAATTTCACCTCAACCGGAGTTCGTATGAAAAAGTTATGAACGGTCAAAGTTTGATTCAAAGGTCAAAGGAAAAAAGAGGTGACATGTGTCACCACAACAACGGTGAAACATGGAACATAGTTATTGGAAGATGAATAGGAAAATTACAACACAAGTGGATCAATTGGTGGTTGACAAGTGGCAAACAAGTGGTCCAATTGTTGAATGACATGCTGCATGGATGAGCCAATGAGAGGCGGCCACATGGAACCCTCACATTGGCCTATATTGGATAGAGCTATGTAAAATTTATGGAGTTGACGGGGGTCAAACCTTCAAACTACATGAACTCCATAAACCTTAACATAGCCCCCACTACCAATGCGTCACCGCAAAGGTCTTAACATACATATGGTTTTATATTTATTTAAGTTGAAATATGATATAGTTTGGGTGGGAATATGGATGAGGGATTAGCCCTTGACCCATATTCCTTGGACATGTGATATGTTATGTTATTGTAACATCCCACTCTTGTGCGCACTGAGAGAACTTATTCTTTGAGGAAACTTCCTTGCAAGTGATCCATATTATTACACTATTGGGAATTTGATTATGATTATGAGACATTATGGATATGATGACAGGTTATTTTGCTGTATTGATATAGACATGTGCTATTGACTTGGTTCACCTGAGTGTGCAGGATTTTGGACCTCGAGGACGCAGAGGCATCGATGAAACCCCTGGACTTCGAATCGAGTCAGGGAGTGGACTATTGGGGTTTGATTGTTGTATACATGACATATGTGCATCTGATTAGATGTTATGATTATGGATTTTGTTTCTGACATGATTTGTTGATGATGCAGGTTGATGATAGCTTGCTAACTAAACTCACATGTGGAGCAGAGGGGTCACACACGACTACCAGAGCAGTTGAGGGAGAGGTGTGGATAGCATCCCTGCCACATCCTACTGCACTCCAGTCATGGCTCGAACTATAGGTTAATGACTACCTAGTTCGACAAGACCCACGATGTCATGAGGAAAGACTACGACAGTCACTCACGATGATTCTAAGGGGTGTGAATTAAGGCAGGAGCCCTATTACTTACAGGCCCTTAGTCTCCCACAAGATCACCTAACAGAGTATTGACTTCAGGGGTTTTTGATGTCTACCAAGTCAGTCAAGAGGAGAGTGGCACCCTTGGAGCATGTAGTGCATCATGAACGGAACATCACACAAGAAAAATGGAAAGACACGAGTGGCACCCTTGGAGCACGTAGTGCATCTTGAAGGGCATGTCGCATAAGGGAAACAGAATGAGGCGAGTGGCACCCTTGGAGAACCTAGTGCATCCTGAAGGGCACGTCGCGTTGTTAACTAATAAGTGAATAAACCTATATGGCCTTAGAACGAATATTTTGATAAGAAAGATCTAAAAATGAATTCCCTAATAAAATGTCATCGAGTCTAGGAAAATAAAATCTAAGTCTAAGTGATACTTGTGGTAAAAATAATAATAATAATAAATAAATGAATAAATAATAATAATAATAATAATAATAATCATTAAAAATGTGACGAGAAGGGGGTAAGCAATTCAATTAATTTATATATATATTAAAAAAAAAAATCAAATTACTTTGGGGGATTAAAATTTAAAAAGGGGGGAATAATTGTTTGTTACATGTGCTAATTAAATTTTTTAACTAAAATGAAAAAGGGGGAAAAGGGTAAAGTCTACACTTACTAATTTGAGTTTTAGATAAAAAAAGGAAAGAGGGAAATTTAAAAGAATTAGGAAACTAAGGGAAAAAGGGGGAAACATAAAGAGAAAGGGAAACATAAGGAAAACGCAAAATGACTAACTTAGCAAAGAATCTTGCCTTTAAGAACTTCCTAAATTGAACTCAACTAGTAAATTAGTAAGGGGGTAAGTCATTAAAATGTGTAAGGGAATATGGGGACACCTAGGAGCGATTCTAGGAATGCTTTTAGGTGGATGAGAGAAATAGGAGTAATTAAATAATTAATGAAATTAATTTCTGGTGCAACGAAGGAGATGGGTGACACATGTACGGGGAGGATTTTTCTGAATCAAATTATTGAACAATAAATTAAATGGGAAATTGGGAAAGAAATGACTTACAAACTCTATATAAAGGAGGGAGGAGGAGGAAGATGGATCTCTTCAGTTATGCATAACGTTACGCTGCAAAATTTTAGACTTGACTGACTTATCTTGTGGGAGTTTGGATACCCATCTCGATGAGGAGTGGTAGCTCGGCCTTGCAAGGCGAGTTGTGAGTCATTTGTTCTCTGGTTTAGTGTGTGTGGCCCCTTTGCGGCTAGGGGGGATAAGGGGGGAGAAGAGTACCCCTAGCACTGGCTGGGAGGTACTGGTGAAGTCACATCAATCGGCAAACGGGAGCCGGACAGAGCACGCGGGAAAACGACTCGGAGTAGTCGAATTGGGATACATTATGCTTTCTTTTATTCTACATGGTAGATTATTATTTACCTTACGCTTTCATTTTTGTACTTTTGACTGTGTAAATAAGGTGTTAACTTAGCATTTTAATTGAGAACTTAAAATTTCCCATAGCCTTAAGCTCTCTGCTTGACTTGATTCCCTTGGCATTCAATCCCTGAATGCTATGGTTGTCCTTTTGGTTTTATTGATTTGTTGTGAAGAGTTGTGTTTTTTACTTCGTCATCATCCCTAGTTCGGCAGTCCATGCCTGAGCAGTCGGCCAAGAGCCGAATCGACAGTCGTTACTTTGGTGCATAGTGACCTATAGATTCTACTACCCTATTTTTCTATGTGTGGATGATGAACGAAGGATGTTTGCCCAGTTGTCTACCCTTATTGATTGTTCCTGGTTGATGGTTTGCCTTGTGCCTTTTGTGAATGAGTACTTCTGCAATTGTTTATCCTTTCCTTCCACGCTCCGCTTATTACCCTCTACGTTTGATGAAATTATCATTGAGTTTTTAATGCCTTTCTCGACAAATTTACTGTGGTTTTTATACATCTTGTTTTCCTTTTTCTCTGTGAATTTTACCTTACATTTTTTTTACACCTCTAGCCTGTGATTTTGCCTCTGCACATTAATATTTTGATGAATTTATCTTGCGTAACTGCCCACTCGAATGACAGTTAATAAATTATTTTGGACTGCATTTTTTGGGGGGTGTATTGGATGGAGATATTAGTTGGGATACTCTGCAATCTTCACCCTTTTATTTTACTGCAATCATTACCCTGTTGACTGCAATGTCGAGGCATTTTTTTTTTTACTGTTTGGACTGCGATTTTTATTAACAAACTTAGCATTATAACTGTGAATTTCATTACCCTGTTGAGTGCATTAGAACTCGACAAATTGAATGGGACAGCGTAATTATAATATGTTTTTGCATATAAAATTACAGATATATTAATGTGGATATGTTGAACAGCGTATTTATATAACTGAATGTGAAATACATTGAAGAATAACGATCTATTCATTATTGATAAAGATATATATTGTTGATAAAGATATATATATATTATATGTTTGTGTTTTGTGCCTACGTTATTACGATTTTTACATGCCTGCGTTATTGTGATTTTTACATGCCTGTGTTTTTCGATTTTATATGGCTGCGTGTTATGGCAGCGATTTACATCTCTCAGTGTTATGCCTGCGTGTTATGGCTACGATTTTACATGCCTGAGTGTTATGTCTGCGTGTTATGGTTGTGATTTTACATGGTTGAGTGTTATGCATGTGTATTATGGCTACGATTTTACATGGCTGAGTGTTATGCCTATGTGTTATGGTTGCGGTTTTACATGGCTGAGTGTTATGCCTGTGTGTTAAGGTTGCAATTCGATTTTACATACCGAGTGTTGTGTCCGGTGTTATGGTTGTGATTTACATGGTTGAGGTTATGCATGTGTATTATGAATACGATTTTACATGGTCGAGTGTTGGTGCCCATGTTATGGTCATGCCTTTACATGGTCGGCGTTGCGCCCCAGGTGTTAAGGCTGTACCTTTACATGCATGTGTTAAGGCTATGGTTATGCTCGAACCCTTAAACTACAACATCGTAGGGCGTAAGGGAGTTATATTTCTATCAATTTTGTGTTTTGATTTTATGAGGATCTCACCATAACGTATTCACCATCTAATGCTATTATGAAAATGATTCTAGACATTATTATTGGCATTCTATCATGACAATGATTCTTCACATTCTTATGATTTTTATGGTATCCCTACGCTATCGATGAAGATCTTAAACAAGAGGATACACTATGTTGTCAGTAAATGTCAGTATTCAACGCTTTTATTGCTTATTGACAACCTTGATTGTATTTGATCGCTATTTATGTCTATCGACAAATATTTTTTTATTATGAGTAGTTGTGTAATAATAAGGTAGCACGATAGCTTTATTGATAGATTTTGTATTTGACTGTTAAGAAAGTTATGTTCAATACTTTATTGACAGCAATAGCTTAACTGTTGGCCATTGATTATTTTGTTCTAGAGAAGAACAACTTCACATAAACCATCTCTTTGGGAAATTTTAATTCAACCCCCCTTTTTACACTTAAATGACTTAACTAACTTACCCATTAAGTAAATTGTGATCCAGGAAGAAAATAGAAGTAAATTGTTATAAGAAATAATAACTATTAATGCTAAAAGATGCAAAAAATTTTAGGTTTATTGTTGATTTTTATAAATATAATAGGATTATCTTTTGTTGGGTAGAGGTGAAATGGTGGGTTAATAGGGTTCTTAGACATAAAGGTTGTAGGTGTAATGGTTGATTATCTTGCACAAGATTAATGGATGAGAGTTTAGTAGATGTATCAACTAAAATCCTTAATAGCCTTTAGTTATTTGGCAGTTATGCGCCTTGCACCTTAGGTCGAGCTAGAAGGGGGTGATTGGTCTTGTTGATACACCACAACTTGCCTTGTAGGAAACAAGAATCCTCTGGTCCTTTGTGCAATTTAATTCAAATGTTATCACGCATCTTGTCGACCATATTTATAGTGTGGGTGTGAACTTCATGTCGTAAGAATTCAACTCCTAGCGAAAGTTGGATCTATCTAGAGTCCTTGGTCCAGATAGGTTAGGTAGTGCCAGCATTATCACTGCACCTATCACCTCGGGATGACATGATTCCTAATGGAGGGAACCATGGTGTTCCTAAGGGATAAAGGCAAATGATAAATTGGCTCCATCGGTGCCTTTGTGTGAGTGTTGTTGATCGCTGTAAGTTTGCTATTGGTACATGGGTTGAATTCATTCCTGTGTTTGGTAGCATTCCATTGAGGTTCTAGTTAACTGATTTCCCGGAATGCATTCTTGTGTTGGGATGGGGATGTTTCCCTTTATCTTGTAGGCATGGTCGCGTTTGTGTTGGGTAGTTGTTTCTCCCTTGTTGTTTTACACATGTTTCTCTCAGGTGTTCTTGTGCCAGTTCATGGAGTCATAGTTGCTTGTTGCATGTTCCGCAAGCTGGTGGATCGTCACAGATGTTCTTTAGCCATAATCTTGTTGTTGTCATCCTGCTTTTAAAATATGCACTTTCGGCTTCACTTGTTGTCGTAACGAAGAGGTTGTTACAATATCGCAGCAGGTTCAACTCAGACTTGGGATCGATCATCACGATTTCATGGATATGATATTTGATTATAATGTTTGCTAATTAAGTTTACTTGTATTCATGCATAATCATGGTTATAGGACATCGCAGAGGCGCATTAACGGCTAGGGGAGGAGGCGCGACAGCTCCAGTAGCATCCACGCCAGAAGGGTACAACCCCGTGGACATTTAGAAACATATTGTCAAGCAGGGAGCGATAGGGTGGGTGGATGTGATTGGGATGATGGAGGCCCTTTCACATTACGTCCGGAGGCACCGATTAACTGCTTGGATAGAGATAGGCTGCATGCCACCCCTTGAGGGTCCACTCATCTGCCTGGTGATCGGTGGCATTCTAATCAGAACTGAAGGCTTCAAATACCCTGTGGATATTTAGAGTTTGATCAATGGGTGGGTTCAAGTGAGTACTTGGACAAGTCTTCGCCCAAGTATTCAATGACGACATTTTGATTTGCTTACTCTTGAGCCAACGAGCAGATGACGAGCACTTGCGCTTTTGGTACTACTGGTTCTTAGGAGAACAAAATTGTTTGGGGAAGTTTTCTAAATGCCGTTTATCAATCGAGGATCACTACTTAGGGCATGTGGTCATCTCGCTTAAGGTGACGCGCTGGATCCAGCGCCTAGGCTATTATAGAAATGTTTGCAATCGACTAATGTCCCGGATGCATAGCTCATGGGTTTAGCTGGATACTATCAACGGTTCGTCGAGGGATTTTTTCGAAGATAGCAACCAACACGGAATCAAGGTAAGAAGAACAAGAAGTTCGTTGACCAAGAAATGCTACATTTTAGAGGCTCAAAGACCTGTTGGAAACAACACTGATACCAGCAGTCCCCGACATGGACAATTCCAACTTCTTTGGTATGCATCATCGATCCAAGGAAGGTTTAGGAAAAGTCTTGATGCAATACTGAAAGTGATCGCTTACATCTTGAGGAAACCGAGAAGGCATGAGAAGAACTATGTGACACAGGATTTGGAGTTTTTATCCATCAGGCGCCTTTGAAGGTTTGGATACGACCACCTTGTTGGACTAAAATTTGAACTAAAAGATAGACCATCGCGGACTACAACACATCTTTACACAAAGCGACTCGAACCCGCTACATAACGCATTATCGACCGTTTAGTGAGTATATTTTTGAGATTACTTACATAAAGGAATAGTGAACTGAGTGGTTGATTTACTGAGCTCTAAGAGACCATGTATATTTTCGGTGTTTCCTCTTCATACTAATCTATGTGAAAATATTCTAATCTTGCATAAACGCTACTATTTAATGGTACAAAGATATCAAGGATTTTATTGGACAAAACAATATGATGGTACAAATATTTGAAGGATTTACATTGACGACGATGGATTATTGAGGTTTAAAAATTGGATTTACGTACTACCAAACGCATGAAAAGCTGAGGAGTTTGATCCTAAACGAAGCTCAGAGCAAAGGTAGATGGCCCGCTTCAAGAGTCAGCATATTTAGGCGCATCTTAAACCCTTATTCTTCGGAAGGGAATGAAGGGCGACATAGTCAACTATGTGGTTAGATATCTAGAATGTCGGTGTAAAGGATGAACATAGACATCCACAGGATTACTACATCCACTATTCAAGATTTGAAATGGGAGGTTATTTCGATGGTTTCATTGTTGGATTTCCAATCGACTCGAAGGAGACACGACTCATTTTTGTGGTAGGGGCCTACACTGACTAAGAGTACCATTTTATTCCCATGTGTACTACGTATCGTCAAATAGCTAATGGTTTTCATCGTATGATATTGGAGGTCATATATGCATTAGCCAAGAGGGATTATAGGTATGATCGAGGTTTGGTGTTTACAGGATGATTTTGAATTAGTTTCCAAGAGGCCTGGGGAACCCAACTTAACTTTAGTACTATACACGCCTGTGAGACCGACGCGTAATCGTAATGAATGAACCAAATCTTCTGGAATATAGTTAAGATGTGTGATGGACCATCAGTGCATTAAATAATTCTTTACTAATTAGTAGAATTTTATAGTAAATATCACTCAAAAGCACCATTAAGATGGCACCCTTTGAGTTCCTTTGCGGAAGCTGATCAGACGACGCCTTTGATTTTGGAACGAATTGAGGATAGGGTCATGGTGGGACCGTATGGAATCCAATAATTGGAAGAGAAAAATGCAAACAATAAGACAAGGATCGTTAAAGTGCAGATCGAATAAGAGTTATGTCGATGCTATAACTCGTGGTTTCCATCGTAGTTATGAATTTGGCGATTGATTCTTCTTGTGGGATAAACCTCATAAGAGTTCGAACATCAATCAAGTTTGGAAGGAGATAAAATCTCTCCTAGGTTTGTGGACCTTTCGAGATTGTTCTAGATGAAGGGGCTCGTGGGCCCATCGACCAGCCTTGCCTCGATTTTTGGAGGCATAACGATGTTTTTCATGTATCTGTTTTGGACATTATATTAGCATCCCATACATGTTATTGACATAATTTCCCTTATTGCATCGAAGAGGCTCTCACGTTGGAGCCAATATCCATCTTGATCATCAGGACTATAACCACGACATCAAACAATATATCATGTCAAGGTCCATTGGGACAACTATAGTCCGTGAGTCACACCAAGGACACATATGATATGCTTCTAGCCTTTTTTTTGATAGGTAGACTTATGATACCGTGATACTTATTATTTCAGCACTTATATACTACGAAACTTCTCGACGAATTTGGCAAACCAAGAGGGTTATGTAACATCCCTCTTGTGCCGCATCGAAAGTAAACTATTCTTTGGAGGACACTTCCTTCCAAGATCTAGATTATTACATTATTAAGCATTTGATTATGATTATGAAACATTATGGATATGATGACAGGTTATTTTTATGTATTGATATAGACATGTGCTATTGACTTAGTTCCCTGCTATGTAGGATTTTGAACTCCCGAGACTAGAGACATCGATGAAACTCTCAGGGACTGGATCGGTCGTGAAGGAATATTGGGGTTCGATTGTTGTATACCATATGTGCATTTGATTAGATGTTATGATTACATTTTGTTTCCACATGATTCAAGATGATGCAAGTCGAGGATAGCTTGGCTTGGCCCAAACTCATGGAGAGGGTCAACGATGACTACCGGTGAGACGTTGAGGGAGAGGTGTGAGAGAAGCCCCGCCATCCTAATACTTAACATTCTCGTCATGGCTCAAACTGTATTTTAATGACTACCTAGTTTGAGAAGACCCACAATGTCATGAGGGAAGAATGAGACAGTCTCTCACGTATATTTTTAAGGGGCACACAATAAGGTATGAGCCTTATTCCTTAGAGGCCCTTAGTTCCCACAAGATCACCTGGCGGAATATTGACTGGGTTTTAGGTTCATCAAGTCCTAAGAGGCTAGTGGCACCCTTGGAGCATCACCGTAGAGTGTGTCCCTAAGGGCACGCTATGAGAAAAATGGAAATAGGGTGAGTGGCAATCTCTTGGAGCACGTAGTGTGTCCTCAAGGGTACGCCGCGAAAGGGAAACATAATGAGGCGAGGGCGCCTTTGACTCACCTAGTGGACTCGAAGGGGAACTTCATTGTTAATTCAATAAGTGAATAAACTCCAGATGGCCTTGAAATGAATATTGTGGATAAGAAAGATTTTAAAACTAATTTCTAATAAAATGTACCAGGAAAATAAAATCTAAGTCCGAGATACCCGTGGTAAAAAATAAAATAAAATAACTAATACACTAATAATCATCATTAAACACGTGACGAGAAGGTAAGCAATTCAATTAATTTATAAAAAAAAAAATATTAATCAAATTACTTTGGGGATTAAAATTTTAAAAAAGAAATTTTAAAAAATTAAAAAAAAAAAAAAAAAAAAAAAAAAAAAAAAAAAAAAAAAAAAAAAAAAAAAAAAAAAAAAAATGAAAAAGGGGAAAAAGGGTAAAGTCTACGCTTGCTAATTTGAGTTTTAGATAAAAAGGGAAGAGGGAAATTTTAAAGAATTAAGAAACTAAGGGGAAAAGGGGAAACATAAAGAGAAAAGGAAACATAAGGAAAGGAGAATGACTAACTGAAGTAAGAATCTTGCCTTTAAGAACTTTCAAATTGACCTTAACAGTGGGGATCTTTAGTAAGTGTGGGCAGGCTTCATTAAAACTTGTATGGGAATATGGGGACACCAGGAGCTTATCTTAGGAACAGATTTTAGGTGGGTGAGGGAAAGAGAGTAATTAAATACTGAATAGCTCAATTTCCGGTGCAATTAAAGGGATGGGTGACACATGTAGAGAGGGAGGATTTTTCTAAATTCAATTATTGAACAATAAATTAAATGGGAAATTGAGAAAGAAAATGACTTAGAAACTCCATATAAAGGAGGAGGAGGAGGATGGATATCTTCGGTTATAAAATCTACACTTCAAAAATTTTAGACTTGGATCACCTATCTTGTGGGAGCTGGGATACCAACCAAGAGGAGTGGTAGCTCACCTTTCGCAGGTTTGTGGGAGCTATTTTTTGGTTTATGTGTGTGGCCCCTTTGTATCTCAGGGAGCTAAGGGGGAATAAGAGCACCTCATAATCGGCCGGGAGGTACTCTATGAGCTCACCACGGCAAGCTGGAACCTAATAAAGGGACAACAACTCTGGAGTGGTCAATCGATATCGTAAACTTTTTTTTTTCATGGTAGATTATTATTTACCTTACGCTTTCATTCTGTACTTTTAATTGTGTAAAGAAAGTGTTAACTTAGCATTTTAATTCGAGAAACTGTACCCCTATACCTTGCGATCGTTGTTTCGACTGATCTCCCTGGCATTTGATCCAAGGAATGTTGTTACCGCCCTTTGGTTTCATTGATTTGTTGTGAAGAGTTGTTCTTTTTATTTCGTCCTCATCCCCAGTTCATTAGTCCAAGCCTGAGCAGCCCAAGAGCCAAATCGACGATCACCGCAGGCAGCATAACCCACCTATAGATTCTAGTGCCCTTCTTTTCTATGTGTGGTTGATGAGTGAAGGATGTTTACCTAGTTGTCTACCGCTGATTATTCCCGGTTGATGGTTTTCCTTGCACCTTTTGCAAATGAGTACTTATATGATTGTTTATCCCTTCCTTCTGTGACCCTCTTATTACACTCTGTGTTTGATGAAATGATCGTTGCATTTTAATGCTTTTCCCGATGAATTTACCGTGTGGTTTTTATACATCTGGTATACCCTTTTTATCTGCGAATTTACCTCTGCGATTTTTACACCTCTAGCTTAGCGATTTTACCTCAGGCATTAATATTTTGATGAATTAGCCGCGAATTTCCCCACCATTGATTATAAATTATTTTAATCGTTTTTTTGGGGTGCATGGTTGGAGATAATACTTGGGATAATTTCAATCTTCACCTTTTTACTACAATCATTACCTCATGAGTGCAATGTCGAGAGTTTTTACTATTTGGATCGCTGATTTTTGATAATTTAAACTCGATTAGAATTGTACCTCGACATCCCGTTGAGTTCATTAGAACTAGGAAAATTGAATGGGACAACGTAATTATAATATGTTTTTTCATATAAAATTACAGATATATTAATGTGGATATGTTGAACAATGTATTTATATAACTGACTGTGAAATACATTGAAGGACAACGAGTTACTCATTGTTTGATAAAGAGACTTATAGCCCTCCTAATATTTCAAATGTAGATTTTACATGCTCCGCGGTTTTGTACCGCATTACCATTTTACATTGTCCGCATTATTGGCGTTTTACATGCCCCGCATTTTCGATTTTACATGGTTGCTTTATGGTCACATTTACATATCGAAAGTGTTATGCCCGTACGTGTTATGTAATAGCTACTGCAATTTTTACACGGCTGGCGTTATTCTTGCCAATTTTACATGGTTGATGTTAGCTCACTGTTATGAAGGTTTCGCGACGCCATGGTTGAGTGTTATGCCTGTGTGTTATGGCTACGATTTTACATGGCTGAGTTTTATGCCTACCTGTTATGGCTGTGGTTTTACATGGTTGAGTGTTATGCCTACATGCTAAGGCTGTGATTTTGCATGCATGTGTGTTAAGGCTATGCGTTATGCCTAGTCCTGGAATTGGTTATCAGTCAGCGAATGTAAGTGAGTTATATTGGTATCAATGTTGTGTTGCGATTTTATGTGGATCTCACCGGAACGTATTCAGCGTCTAATGCTATTATGACAATGATTCTAGACATTAATATTGGCATTTTATCATGACAGTGATTCACAATCTTATGATTTTATGGTATCCCGGGCTATCAATGAAGATCTTAAATGTTATGACAATTTAACTATGTTTTTAGTAAATGTCAGTACTCAACGCTTTTATTTCTTATTGACATCCTTGATTGTATTGACTGCTACGATGTCTATATCGACAACTTTTTTTTTATTATGAGTAATTGTGTAATAATAAAGCAACATGATAGTTTTATTGAGAGCTTTTGTATTTGACTGTTAACCAAGTTATGTTCAGTATTTTATTTGACAAAAATAGCTTAAACTGATGGCCAATGATTAACTTGTTTCTAGAGAAGAACAACTTCACATAAACCATTGCTTCGGGAACTTTTAATTCAACCCTTTTTTCACTTAAATGACTTAACTAATTTATCTGTTTAAGTAAATTGTGATCCGGGAAGACAATAGAAGTAGATTGTTATAACAAATAATAACTATTAATGTTAAAATATTCAAAAGTTTTAGGGTTTATTGATTTTATTAAACGTAATAGGATTATCTTTTGTTGGGCAGAGGTGAAATGGTGGGTTAATAGGGATGTTAGACATAAAGGTTGTAGGCATAATTGTTGATTATCTTGCACAAGCATAATGGACGAGAGTTTAGTAGATGTATCAACTAAATCCCTTAATAGCCTTTAGTTATTTGGAAGTTATGCGCCTTGCACCTTAGGTCAAGCTAGAAGGGGTGATTGGTCTTGTCGATACACCATAGTTTGTCTTGTAGGAAACAAGAAATCCTCCGACCTTCGCCGCAATTTAATCTGAAAGTGTTATCAGCGCCTTGTCGACTGCTGCTTGGGGTGTAGTCCTCATGTCAAGAACTCCGCCCTAGCGAAGCTGGATTCATCCGAGTGCTTGTTCAGATAGGTTAGGTATTGTAATATTGCCTCACCTATCAATTCGGGATCGGATGAGTCCGACGGAGGGGATCACATGCTCGGCGGATAAAGGCAACGAAACTTGGTCTGAAAGCGCTTCAGGCTCGCCCCATGAGTTATGTTTATCGCTAAGTTTTCTATTGGTAGCGGGTTGAATGCCTTCCTACGCTTTGCATGCCATCGAGGTTCCTAGTTAACTAGTCGCCAAGGCCATTATGCTCCGGATGGGGATGTTGTCCCTAGTTTGTAGGTAATGTTCTTGTGTCGGGAAGGTAGTTGTTTCTCCTTGTTGTTTTACAATTGTTTCTATTGCTCTTGCAGCCGCTGCATGGAGTCATAGTTATCGGTTGCCTATTCTATGAGTGTGGTGCTTGTCGTGAGATGTTTTGTTTAACTCAGAATTGTTGTTTTATCATGTGCTTAAAACAAAGATGCACTTTCTACTGGCCAGGTCGTAATGAAAGAGTTGTTACAATTATGATATGTTATAATATCCCAATAAAAATCTTAAAACTAATTTCATATATATTCAATGAACTCATAACCCTTTCTTTAAATATAAATAACATTTATAAACATATATGAACTCGCTTTAATTTTTAATTATACAAATTTATATTAAAGTTTCAATTAATAAATTTGCTTTAAAAATATTCTTACAAATACATTTTTGTTATTCTATTAAAATTTAATTATACAAATGTATATTAAATATTCATCAATAGATTTTATTTAAAAAATATTTTTTTTTTTTTGTTTTATAATTTGTCACGCGTGGACTCATGGGATTAACTCCGGTGTCTTGAGAAACCACGACTCATGGGTATTTAAGCTGTCAAAATCACCCGGGATCGTGGTTCGCCTCGAAGCCACACCAACCCTAAATATGGATTTTGTCCTGTGTTTCAACCGGTGACTTTTAACATCAATGGAGTGGCTTTTAACAACACACCACACCGACCGTCCTACACCCTCGGGGACTATCTCTTAAAATATTCTACAAATACACATTTTTGTTATTTTATTAAAATTTAATCATATACACTATGTCATACTTTCACTATTCAAATTTAATCATGTACACTATGCCATGTTTTTACTCTTTTTATTTAGGTTTTTAATCGTGTGCACTATGTCATACTTTCACTATTCAAATTTAAACATGTACACCATGCTTTCACTCTTTTTATTTAGGTTTTTAATCATGTGCACTATGCCATACTTTCACTATTCAAATTTAAACATGTACACCATGCCATGCTTTCACCTTTTTTATTGAATTTTTATAAAGTAGTAAGAGACGCATCCATTTCTGATAATTAGTCCACTTACACACTTTGCTCTCATATAGGAGGAATTATGAGGAATGCATTAAAAGGTGGTTGAAACATCCAAAACAAAAACTGTCTAAGATAATGATAAATGGAGATAAGGTATTACCTAATACACTTTCACCTTTTTTTAAGAATATGGATACATATGGGTATTCATGAAGCCACCATTTGTTTTTTGGAGAGAAGGTATTACCTAATACACTTTTTACTCTATTAAGAATATGGGTATTGATGAAGCCATTAATTTTTATTCAAAATTTGTTGCTTTAATAATATATATTTAAATTCTATGTTCTAATACATTTTTCCGTTACTTTACTATTAACCAATTAATATATATACAAGTATAGTGTAGGATTATACAATATAATTAAACCATTCATTCACCATGACATAAATTTAAATGTAAAATTTAAATTTGCAAATATAATTGAACAAACTATAAAATAATATAATCCATAACATAAATAACATTAATTCATTATAATCACAAATAAGTCATGAATAATTATCTTTCTATGGATTATTTATCAACTAGCTATAGAAGAATGATGCTCCATGGAACCATAGGCTACTTGTTAAACCAATTTGTTTTGCAATAGAGACCATCCTCAAGCTAAGTCTATGAATCCATATGAGAATTTAAATTATAATTGCCTCTAACTTTCTTCACACAACAGAATTCCTAGGTTCATAATCAATTTTCATTTTACAAAAGTCTCAATCCACAACCCTCTTTCCCATCATTCCTACACAAACCAAGGAATGGTATCATCTTCGATGTTAGGCAATCTCTTAGTTGATCCCACTTCCCTCTAGGGTTCCAACATTAAAAGTTGCATGTGAAATCTCACTGGTAGGATTTCAGGGATTCTAAGTTGTAGTTTAATTCTTCAATAATGGAAATTTCCATTACATACATAATTTCCTTCATAATTATCAGTTGTAACTCAACATTATTCCTACAACAATTCTATGGTTGTTTATGCTAAGAGAGAACTCTCCCAAATTTCTCCAACAGAATGATAATTCAAACTCTCCCAACAATTGATAATTTGAATTCCCCCACCAAATGGTAATTTGAACAGATCAATGATTTGATTCAAAATTGTAGTTCGAACAAAATGGTCACTCCAATCCACCTAGTAATTTGAACTCCCCAATAATTTGAACTCTCCCATAATTGAAATTCCCTCTCCATGGCCCAAAAAGGTGTATCTAGTAAAAATGCATAACATGAAGGGACTATGTATATCCTTCATGCAATTAATCCACAACTTAGGATAAAATAATACATAGATTAAAGAGCACTAATTAAATAAGGTTAAGGACTTAGGATAAAGTTCAAATAATATCATCTTCATTTATCTAGCTTAAGTCCCTTAATAATTTCCCCTTGACTTTCATGTCTTGTGGAGTCACAACCCCCATTCTTTTTGTCCTTTTTTTTTGTAGCCTTTGATGTATTTTATTAACATTCAATGCTTGATTACAAATTACATATAATATCATTCGTCATGTACACATTTACATTACTATTTTGGGGATCAAAACCAGGGCATCAGACATTCACATCCCTTAGATTTTGCACCATCCTCGATGCACATCATCATCATATATACAACAACATTTTTCATAAAAAAATTCAAAATAAATATGAATGTCTCCCGCGTAGCATAATCTATCTCCCACACTACTTATTCAAGGTTGTAGTAAGTCCATTGGACATTTACCCACCTTATGGCTCTATTCTTGAGAACAATGACCTTCATGTCCAATATACACAATTGTTGTACCTTGATGTCTCCTTCTAGTTCCAATACATGGATCAAGTTTCCAATCAATCCATTATGGTTAGATATCATGTATATTTTTTCTTGAGCAATGATACATGAAACACATTGAGCACTTTTATGGTAGTAAGCAATGAAATCATGTATGTAACAGGCCATGTCTTATCCAAGATCTCAAATCAACTACAATATATAGTTGCTAGTGTAGTGAAACTCCACAATTTCAAGGAACTTTTATTTTGTTTCACTTCCATAAACACATGCTCTTAAATTTTAAATTCCCTTTGTATTTTTCCTTTAAATGCATAATTATTTTTCATGTCATGTGCTACCTTTAAATTCATTTGGACCTTGAATATTTTCTCTTGCATTTCTCTAAGCAACTCTAGACTTTATCATAAAATGACTCAAATGGACTCATATTGAGTTAAGTTTGATATTCACATTGTAGATAAATTTTACTAAATGCAAGTAACCCTCCCACTTGATGGTTTATCCATCACATACATGTTTAACATATTTTCTAATCACTTGATTGAATCTCTCTATTTTCCCATATGATTTTGATGATAGTTATATTGAAGTTCAAATTTAAAAAATTAAAATGTTTGAATAACCCTTCCAAAATTTTTGAGATAAAATTCTGTATATCTCTCTTAAATAATTGCCTAAGGTATCCCATGCAACCTAGAAATCTCTTTCAAGTAAATATCTGCTATATTAGTTTCCTTATGAGACAATTTAATTAGAATAAATAAAGTGAGCAACTTTGATTAATTTGTCCACCACTACCATTATTGAATCATGTTTCTTTTCCGTCATGGGAAATTTAGTGATAAAATCAATAGTTATTACTTTCTATTTCCACTCTAAACAGTAAAATGGCCATGGTTAGATGTCCAAAAATCTTAGGGGCTAAATTACATTTATGGTCTAATTTTCCATGTTTTCTTAGAGAAAAGGATTTACCAATTCCTATTTTTTCTAAAATGTTTGGCCGAAATTCCATAGTACAAAAATAGTGTGTCTAAAATTCACCTTAATTTCTAGAAACTATATAAACTTGTTAAAGATTTGAACAATTTCATGTAACATCACCTCTAAATATTTTATGGTTGGGATTTTAAGACTTAATAAGATTGGCCAAGGTCAAGTTTGGTTTAAAATTTTCCTTGTCTAACATATACAACATTATGCATTTATTTTAATATGTTTATTAATCTATAAAAAAAATAAGAACATAAACTCTATTTTATTCATAAGAATATATTAACTTCCAACTTGTAATCTTCATACACTTTGTTATAAATTTTCTTCTATAAGCCTCTAAACCTTCTTTATATGTATATAGTACAACATTATGCATTTATTTTAATACAAGCTTTCATTAAATAAAAAAATAAGAACATAAACTCTATTTTATTTATAAGAATATATTATCTTCCAACTTGTAATCTTCATACTTTTGTTATACATTCTCTTTCTATAAGCCTTCTAACCCTTTTTTATATGTAGATAGTGATTATTTAAGCTCACAACCTCAAAAAAATTGTTCCTCAAATTTCATATTGTAAAATCTTATTTGCAATATGATAGAAACAAGAAGTTAATAAATGGATAGTTTTTTTTTCAATGTGATAATTGTGAGATCTGATAATGTGATTTGATTAATGAAAATTTTAATTATTCATTTTATTAAAAAAAACTTGAGTTATCCAAACAAAATCCATTTAATTAATTAAAATGTTTATTATCAAATTAATTTTTTTTTTATCAAATTTTAATTTTAAATATAAAATTATAACTTAGAATTTTAAAAAATAATTAAAATTTCAAAAATTATGAATATCTTAATCTTAAACTTTACTTACCCATAAAAAATAAAAGAATTCACAAGTTGAAATTGCCACCACTTATCAACTAACTTAAAAACTAGCACAACCGCTAACTCGCGGCTGGGCTGATAACGTGTGCCCTCAATATTATACTGAGAATGCATGTCTCTAATATAAAACGTTTGTGGTAATCCGTTTGTGGTAATATGAAACATTTGACTGCATTAGGTTGATAAATGGAACGTGGCAATTACACATCCTTACAGTAATTTTTTAATGTGATTAGGTAAATGTTAAAAAGTAAACATGTTAACGGATGCCTTGATAAATGCAAGAAAGTTATGAACAATAAATTTGATCCATTGATTTTGGAGGACGACTAAAAATATGCCAGCATCTTCAATGCATAGCCATCAGATTAGGGTTTAAGGTTAAATAAGGTTAAAAGATCATTAATTGTGCCCATTGTCAATAGGTGTACGCCTTTCGGCGTAATAAAGAAAAAATCAATTGTCCACCACTTATCAACTAGCTTAAAAATAACGCACAAATAAATTTAAATTTCTATAAAAATTAACAAAATAAAA